>VXAA01006474.1:714024-823918 GCA_013399115.1 Anseranas semipalmata
CAATTAAATGGCATAATCCAGACTAATTAGAATGAACATGAAAACTTCCTCAGTACTTTTCTACTCTAATTTAAGCTCAGATCCATGCCTCTTCTCAAACTTGAGCTCTTCTCATGTCTCTGTTCTTCAAACTCAAGTCCATGGCATGAGCTTTGAAAAATAGAAGCAATGTGGGATGTGGTTTGAGAATTTGAACTCAGGTTATGCCGTAACATCTACTTAATTATTCCCCTACGTATAGTGTGAATGGGCTGGGCTGGCCAAGGCTGTACCTGTTTGGTCAAGTCCACTACCAATTTGAAGGCAGACAGTGAACAAGTTAGGGACAATATTGCATCCTTGCCCAGTCCCACACACTTGTGCTGCTAAGGTTACTGTAAATGGTGTCTAGTTCAGTTAGACTTTGAGTTAAACTTTATGTAGCGTTAGATTTCTAATTATGGAAGCAAGATACAGAACTTACAAGTTTTTATGGCTTTAAGATTCTAGAACATACATTAGTGAGTACAAATGCTAGTGTTTTTTGAAAGAAAAAGCATACTAAAATATTATTACTGAAATAATTGAGTAAAATTCCTGACAACTAAAAATAAATCAATATCTTTGCTATCTCCAATTCCCCTTGTATGAGAAAAACATTTTCAGTCATCCTTAGATCAAAGATATGGATTGTAGTAATGGATCACTATACTACTGATTTACTTTAAGAGTGGCACTATGAATTCACTTCAAAATTCACAAAAGTTGATTGCAGATTGATATCTATAGCAATTACTTACAGTGTTTCTCCTTGGATTTAACATTTTAAAATGCTCTCTCCACCCTCTACAAAAGGATGTGATTTCATGAAAGAAAACCAATTTGCATTAACAAATGACTCCAGTGTATTTGAAAGTCTTTGTGAAACAAAATATTCCATATCTGAGAATGTAGGAGAATGAACAATAATGAAAGTTCATGGTGAGAACTATGTATGTGAGAGCAATTCATTCTAAATCAGCCAAGATATTCAGATGATATGAGGAAGCTTAGTATTGAACAGCTGATTGTAACTGCAGTAAACCTGATTAATGCACATGACAATTTAACCCTATATTGCTAATAAATCTTCTCACTTGGCAATCAACCAATTATTTTGTAATGAATTCCATTTGTCAGTTTCTCCTTGTCAATTGCTTAATATTCGTGGTCTTTTGACCAATCAGTTCACATTTCTAACTGAGGTTTTCTAAGGGCAGAAAGTAAAACATTACTATTCATGAATGATTACTTATTTTGTCAACATGAATGCATAGCAACTGCAAGTTTCTTCAAGCTGTTGTGGGATATTTATTTCTTAGAATTTCCGTGAGGTCATACACTCAGAGTTCTTAGATGACAGAAACTCCTGGTGGAGTTTTGAACACACATTTAGCTTTTGTAATTCTGCTTCAGGCAGTAGCAGGCAAGTTAAACAATCACTGATTGACTTTTATTAACTCTGATTTGTAAGGCTGATAGGCTCAGGAATGCAACTGATAGATTTTTGAAACCTAGCCAAGACAAGGATCCTATAGAAATTCCAGAAATAAGAGATAATACTGTTCTTGCAAACTCATTTTTCTAATTTAAATACTATTCTTCATTTTATAAGGTGTTCTTCTAATCTAGATATTTGACATGAAATATTCATCAATAAATTTGTGATTATTAAAGAAAAAAAGAAAATTAATTACCTATGAAACACTTCATCTTGTGCCATCTTATGTGACAGTAATTTTTTCCATGGAGGTAGCTGAAGAATCTAAATTTAAATGTTAACTGATGTAAAATTAATGTAATGGTTTCTTTGGTATAAACTGTGGCTTTGCTAGAAGCCCTGAGGAAGATGTTGCACAGTAAGACTCATGATCTGTACTTGGATTATTCCCTTACTCCAGGGGAAGCTGGAACCAGGCTGTACTGGCATACATTGCTTTCCTTACTGAGCAACTCTTTTCAGCCCGATGAAGGAGAGAGAGACAGGGGCCAAAATTAAACCTTTCTCTAGGCTACCCACCTGGACAGGGCAAAACACAGCCCTGCAAAAAATATTCTCCATGCCATGCTGGTTTTCACAGCTATTCCTCATAACCCATGATCTCCCTTGATGGGTCAAATACAAATCATTTCCTGATGGTTTAAGCTCCTGATTTTGCTGTTTGTGGGATCTCAGGTTCTTTTTTTTTTAAGGTTTTGTTTTGGATGTAATTATTTTACAGGACTTAGTGAACCACTAGAGCTTTAAATAAAACCAATTTCTACAATGAACATATAGTTATCATTACATATTCTAGGGAAAAACTGTAATTAGTGATTTGGGTTTCATGTCTGTGTTTTATTTTTCATTCCTATGTCAAAATGCATCTGTCATAGTGTTTGGTCCTGCAAGATTTCTATGTATGAATACCCAGACTTCAGCAGCAGTTCTTTAATTTTGAAGGGCTTATAGAGACAGCCTCAGAATGTCTAAGTGCATTTACACATTTGAAACCACATACATTAGTTGGATCAATGTCAGTGAAATGCTTAACATTCTTCTTCAAAACAGAATCTTGAAATCTGTTAGCCTCCCTCTCATTTTTCCATTATCTCTCTTCTTGCTGACTGCCAAACAGGAATAATTTTTCCAAAGACTCAAATACCAAATCTATTACTCTGTTCTGTATTAGTTCTTATACCTTCCCTTGAGTGCTTACACAGTGGATGAGCAGTGAAAGGAGCACTGTAGTTTGCAATAGCATATAAAAGATTGAATCTGTCAGCAATTGAGGTGCTACTGTAAATTGACTTCTCATTAAAATTTTGCTTTTGCTTGTCCATTCATCTGCTACGCTGCCAGTTTATGGGAAACCAGCAGGCACCAGAAGTTCATTAATATCAGGTAAACAGACAAACGAAACTATTACCCAAATTTCAAATGTGAGTTCTGCCCATCACCCATGCTGGAAGCTGAGTGGCAACGGAACTAGATAAAGACATTTTCTCTTACCGATTCAAAATGGTATTGCTCCTGCTAAGAAGATTACAGTATACAATGAAGAAAATATTTGTCATGGTGCTTTCTGATTCAGCAGAACAGACAATGCCTCTCCCAGACAATGAGGTTCTATGGGCAGTTAGGGACCACTGGCAACACAGATTTTTGGAAAAACTACCAAAAAAGGTACATTTTCATCTTTCTTTAGTAAATATTTTCTGCCATCCTTTCATTTCCTGTTTGAATTTGCTTCTGCTGAAAAAAAAAAAGATGACAGGGAAAAATTGTGAGTAATCTCAACAGCTTGTCAGAAGAGAAACATATTCCTGAGGTGACCTACCTGCCTCATATTAAAGCTTTTTTTTTTCTCAACAAATTGCTGTTAATAAACATTTGTTCAGCTACATATCAAGTGTTTTCAAATGAATGATTGTGTGATTTTTGTTACTGAAATAAAATATAACTGTGAACATGTTCCTTAAAACTAGTTTCCTTTCTCCTTTTTTTAATATGCAGATATGTTCATTTCCTTGTAATACTCATGAGCACATAAACATGGAAAACTTTAAAAAGAAATACTTTTCACTGCACAGATCCATTGTTTTTCATTCCGTTGCAATCAGCATTGAGACCAGTGTTTTCTTGCACCTGGAATCTGATCTATCACAGGGATGTTTTGAAAGTGATACAGAGGTACTGGCTCCTCGTGTTCTGCACAAGAGTAGACAGTCTTCTCTGAACCAGCAAAACAGACTCAAGTTGCATATTTCTCCTTGCCACTTTCACTTCATTAAACTTCTGAATATTATTGTTGGGCATTGGAGCACTACTGTTTACGGTGCAAAGTGGAATATCTGAAAAAAGAGGGACTGAGACAAATTAAGCATTTTCATTAATTGTTAAGGTGATGTAAGAGATGAGAGATTCAGGCTCAAACTCCATCTTTAACTGATTCAGAATAGAAACTGAAATCAAGATTTATACCTCTTATATGTGTGAGCTAGCTATTACTCTGAGATGGCTGTTCTGTCACTGGGAATCTATAAAATATTTAAACAAGTTGGAAGACTGAGCAAGTAACTCGGTTATTATATTGCCAGGTGATAATGTTGCTCATCTGAGGTCCAGTCTTACAGAGCTTTCTGCACTAGTGAATATTAAATCTTATACATTAAGTATCTATGGAAAAAAAGAGTGTCGCTTTAAAGCGTACACTACTGCATTCGTTATGGTTTCCCCAAGAGTGGGCATTTCAAGAGAGGGGAGCTGACTCCTGATTTTCCATACCATTTATGAATGCACCGATATGAAAGCCTTCAAATTTTTAGGTATCTGTTTTAAATCATTTGTTTCAAAATCAAAATATAAAACCACATCAAACTCACAGATACTCGCTTGGTGGCATTTTTTAACATTTTTTTTCCTTTTAGTTGTCAAAAACAGTATTTATTGTGGCAAACAATTTGAGATTTGACTGAGCCAGAAAGTATTCTGCTAGGGGCTCTGGGAGCAGCCGAGATCCTTGACATCACCCAAATTATCTCTGGGAAGGATAGGTACAATCTATTGCATTAATTTTTGTTTTAATTCAGCCAGCAGTGTTCTTTACGAAGATGTGATATACAAAGATGTTATTGCATGCAGTGAAAATGTATATGTATCGAGTGATTTGGGAATAATATATCACATATAGTGATTACTACTGAAGGATCTAATCAATTTTAATAGACATCTTTGAATTCTGCTGTCCTTTTGTGTTGATACATGCTACAACTTCTGGCAATATTCTTCAATACTGTCACTAAAAGCAGATCAATTACAGCATATCCTTTTAACAAGTTTGAAACAAAATATGCTAAGGATATTAAAAATGTGCCAAGTATGTTACGCCCACTGCCAGTTTCAGTACTAGTAAATTATCCTGTTTTGCAAGTCATTGCCTGTTGCTGTTCACAGATTATGTGAATAAACCTCCAGCTTTCATTCATTACCTTCTATTTTTAAGAAAGAATTTGGAGGAAATTTATATTTTTAAATGTTCGTAAGTGATTAGACACAGTAATGAAAGTAACTAAAAAAAATCTAACATGTTTTTCCACCTACGGATTTTCCTTTCTTTACTGTAGGATAAAAGAAGTCTGACATTTCTGCCTCTAGCTACAATATAGGTTTTTCTTATTAACACAGCTTGTTTGTTGCAAGAATTTTCTTTGACATAGTGCTAATTAGGAAATATATTCTGAAATGTATCAATTGTGATTTAAATGGAGATCATATGGGTGAAGTAAGAAACTGGTGAAGCAAACCAGCTTAGAAGAGACAAGAGCCTTTTTAAACATTCTATCTTGTAGATTGAAGGGTACTCAGACTTCAAAGGCACATGGTTAACATTTTTCGCCCACTGGTCAACTACTCAAGAAGCAGTTTTCGTAGGACTTCAAATCTTCAATACACTTGCAAAGTGTATATCGTGATAAATGTGTTAGCTTGCTCTCTTCTAGTGGGTAAGGAAGACTGTTTTTGTGGAGACTGTGGAGAATTAATAGATCAACAATGCATCTGGAGAACCTTGGCTTTTGTTGGATTACATTGGAAACCCCAACATTAGCTGTTGAGACTTAACCAGTCTTTGTCTTCTTCACAGCATTCACCTGAATCTTATGCATCCACTTTTTCCCCTTCTTTCGCACATATCCACATGATATTCCCCATGTTCCCTGTGCAAAGCTATCAATTAAATAGTACTTAGATAAGTCTCCACACGTTGTAGCTGACAGTATGCTTTGCAATTTACGTTTTCCTTTACTGAAAATACTGGTGGCTCTGATAAGTTATTTTCATGTTTAGGTTTGCAGCCTAGTTTTAAGGGGCAGTTATTGGAGGGAATTTTTCCTTCCAATACCAACCTTTCAGCTCACAACCTGAATGATGGGAACCAAAGCTCTTTGTGCATTCCAGGACACTGAATCCCAGTTAGCCAAATGGGAAGGACTGGCCTGAGATGACTAAGTCTGCTTCTGAGATTGTAACATACAGTCTATCTGAGATGCTGAGTTGTTTGAGCATTAACCTGTATAATTTTAAAACTTCCAGATTGAAAGGCTGTTTATAGGCAGAAAATCTGAAGTGGCTGCCAATCGTCACTAATAGAAGAATTCACTTGTTACGGATTTGCTAGTTATAAACAGATTTAACCTGCAGATAGAAGTCTTCTGTGAAGTTTATTGAGAATAATCTTTATCAGAGCTCTGTTTTGTTTTCTATAGCCAGGTTTTGGACATACATGTCCGGCAGGAAACTGCCCTTGATGTATGAGAATTTCTTTGTTCAAGTAAAACATGATGAGGTGGTGTATCCAATTTAATAAGTAAAGAAGTTACTGTGGATACTACTTATCCACTACATTTGCAAATAAAGGATAAGCTATGCTATACACCAGAAAAAAAAAAAAAAAAGTCCTCTTATTCCATCTTCAGTTTTTCTTTGGAAGGGATTTAAGGACTCTGGCCATCTGGATGTCTGGCAACTCAGTCAGAGCTGTGGCTACTGTGTGTGTGCAGATTAACTGTGTAGCACATGCACAGTAAGTCCAATGTGTCCAGTACACATCAGACCTGCTGCACATGTGCTGCACAGATGGTCTGTGCATACACAGTAAATCAGATATGTTAAGCCTACTGCGCATATGCAAACCATCTGTGCAATGCACGTATACATATTTCTGCATGGGAAATCCCTAGTCAGACCATGAAAGGTTATGGCAGAGAGGAACTCCAGTGGTAGAGAGACCATGAGAGACTCTGACAGTGGCATAAATTAAAGCCACTCCTTGCCTGGTTTTGGTCTTGCCTGGACCAAAGCTGCAACAAATCAGTTCCTCAGAATCAGAAAGTGTGACTAGCTGCTCAGCAGTTTCCCTCTCTGTAGCAATTGGCTGCAGGAGACAATCTGTATCAAAACCATTAGTTTTATAGGCAGTGATTAGCAGCTCCCTGTTAGCTCCCTAAACTAGCTAGAGCTGCAGTTAGTTCATCAGGTAGCTGAAATGAATGAACAAGGTCTGGTATTTTACTTTGCTGATAAAATACTGGTGCTTATTGTACAGGCCTCAGGGATATGTTTAGCCAATTATCTTTCTTTTATATACCACTAATCCATTTTCTTTTGTTCTAAGTTTCAGTATTTTTACATAGGCCGTTTGAGCCTCATAGGGATGTGTACAGGATAGTACATAGGCACAGCTACATCTTTATATAAAAATATAATTTGTTCAGTGTATAAGCAAGTTTATTATCATTTGTATTGGTAGTTTGTTATTGAAATCCTTAAATCTCAGTCCTGGCTGTGGCTATTGTGCTTTTTAAGGTAGGTCTGTTTTAGGTCTGTATCTAATGAATTCTATGGGTCTGATCTAGAAGAGTGCCTTGTTTATGTCACAAGGCAACACTGTTCGTCTAACTATACATATTACTCAAATTTCTTTCACAGCAAAAGTTCTTATTCTAATGTTGTACCATGTTGTTGCATTTTATTATTTACCAGTTTCCTTCACAAGAAATTAAATGATATGATTTTGCCAAGCAGTGGCAGATAGTTTTGTACCCTCTGTTTCTCACTGTGTTCTCATGGATGGTTGGGTACCATTATTAGGTCTAAAAAACTTGCTCATTTAAATAACAAAACAAAAACATAACTATGTATGCAAACAGAATACTGCAAAGTGAAATTAGTAATAAATATTCAAAGTTTAATCTAATTTTAATTGGCTGCAAATGAAAATTGTTGTGACAACATGGTTAAGGGCACAGTTCTGGGATTCAAAAATACTAAGAAATCATAGGCCTTAACTACAAAGATCTCCATGAAGAAAATCCTTTCCTATTACAAGAGGAGAAGTGCATGTGCAGAGTTATGACCAAGTCAGTACACATACTTGATAAGCATTTTTGAAGAGACAAGGAGAACAGCTGTGATGACAGGGGGATATGTGGGTAGTAAGGAAAGGTCTGTGTTGTCAGATAGTTAAAAACAAATATGGAGGAGGAAAGAACGGATTGTTCCAAACCTCAAAGATTTGAAAACAGACTTCTGAACAATGAATTCTTGTATGAATTTTACATATCTAAATCTTTCTGAGATACATTTAATAAATGCATAATGATCCATATATGCAGCAATTTACATTAAAATAGGAAAGTCATATGTTACTTATGCCTCTAATGACATAGAGCTATTATGCCACAATCCTTTGCTAAGTGGAATTGTGGGTATATTGGTTTTGGTGACTTTTGTAGGTTTGTTGGGGGTTTTGTTCCTTCTCTGAATATGAAAGCAAATTTTCACTTTTCACTTCTCACAGTATTTGAAAAATTGCCTTGGTTTGATCCATCCCATAACACTTCAGTGTAACTGTCCGTGACTCGCAAGGCTGTATCAGCACATGCAATAGGAAGTCACAAGTAACGCACAACCTGACCCTAGCAAAATCTTTGCTAACAGAACATTCAGGTTGTAAAGCCAAGGTGCTCAGCACTTCAAGGATACCAGAATTAAGACTGCCTCTGAGGGTGCCGAGATTCAGAAATGCTTCTGGGAGAGATGCTCTTCAATGGGCTCAGGGTTCTACACCTTCTGTCCCTCTGCCTTACCTATCCAGTCCACTCTTACTTGCTTGGTTATTTCCTCCCAACCTTCTCACCAAACAAGTCCAAGCCTTACCCCTCTGAATTTCCAGTCTCAAATTCCAGTATATATCTCCTCTAGCCAGTCTTTGTCCTTAACCAGTATTCTCTCTCCTTCCTACCCCTACCTCTCCATGCTTTATGTAATATTTCTGCCTTTGTTCCTGGCTTCTCACTGAAAACTGCCATTATCTATATGCAGTGAATTTATCCTTCCTTTTATTCCAGGAAGAGCTGTAACTTTATTGGCCAAAAACTTTCAGACAAAATCAGCCTCACTTGAATACTATCAATAGGACAGCTTTTACAAGTATTTTAATATAGTAATGCCACTGTGTAGTAAATCATATGAAGTCAACATTTGAAGTGCTCAGTTCCAATATGCTGTAAATAACCCACTGAACCAAAAGGAAATACTAAAATGAATTAAATAGGCAGGATTTTTCTGTAAAATAAATTAGAAACATATATTTCAGTGTTAGGATGATTTTGAAAGAAGATGCTGGAAACGTCATAAAAGAGCAACAAACAACAAACTATGACATATCAAGTGATCTATCATTTCCAGTTAGAGTTCAGTCAGCCTCGGAGAGGAACAAGATAGATGGAACAGTAGAAGAGACAGAAGGAAAAAAAAAAAAAGATAGGAATAAAGGAAGGCTTAAGGAAAGGGGGATAAGGGTAGAGGTAGGAAAATTGTAGAAGATTATTTGAGGCCATCTCCTTGACCTTAGCCTACCCCCACTGCTGCAGCCACTGGTCAGAGTGAGGTAAAGCTGACAACAGCTATTCATCATGCTGTTGAGTTGAATGTAAAATGAAAACCACAACTACCTCACATGATGCAAGTAGGTACAGGAAGGGATTAAATCAATGGAAGATGTTATCCCAAAGCAAAGTAGGAATTCTCATTAAATTCAGCTCTTCCTAGAAGCAAGCAAGATTTCCCCCCCTTAAGCTACAAACATATTCATGCAATACACCTTCGTACCTAGTTAGGTGTGTTGAAATTCTGGAGGAGTTCCTTGACCCACTCCTCCAATTTCTCCTTGTCATTAAGCCGGCTAATGTTCCCATGGATGATTTGCTTTCACAGCTGAGCAGATTATGTACCATGAGGTAAAGTAGTTAACGTTTGCTTTCAGGAAGACTTCTTGGGTTTCCCTTCTTCATTTTCTTCAAAAGCTGATAATAATTTTGATTTCTGTCTGAATCAAGAAGTCACAAAAGATATCATCCATAGAAAACCCATTGTTCTTTCCTGCAAAGACTTGTGTCTTAGAAGACAAAAGTACAGAAGGCATCAGTTTATAGTTAGGGAACTTCTGCAGCTGGGCTGATATGTGGAAGCAAATGTTCTCTCCTGAAGCATAGAAGATCATGTCTGTAAGTGCAGAAAAAGAGTTCTTGTTAAAAAAAAAAATCCCTGTTCTTCCTCCTGTTTCTTACCATCCTTGAAGGGAGGAAATTCAACATCAGGTGTCACAGTACTCTAGTGTAAACATCTCAAAACGGTCTATTAATCTTGACTAACAAAACACACATTTTTCAAATTGCTTAAGGCTGTGCTGCAATTCTGGGCCAGTCTGGGAAGAAGTTCCATTCTTACAAAGAAGGAATGCAGTTTGCTTCAGTTGTGTGCACATGTATGCATGCATACTTTGAATAACCACTTCATTCTACAAAGAATGTGATTGTCCAAAAATACCTTTATTTTCTGCTCTCAGTACCAAAATACATTAATTAAAACTAACTGGTTAATATGAACTTACTATTTTTAGACCTGCGTAATGGATTATCCATATAAAACTACTGCTTCACTGTTTAAACTGCACCTGTCTTGTATCCAAGTAAAATAACTGTAATAACCTCTCTTTCTTTCTTTACCCCTAAAAATAACAATTGTCACAACTGAAGAATACAGCAGTAATTCAGTTATTTTTCAGAAATCACTTCACAGACAGTGACAGCTCCAGTTCCTTGTTATAATTGGACAGTGAAAAAGTTAAAGGATATCAAAAATAGAGGTGTTGGCCCTTTCACTGACAGGTGCCATGGCACTTTGGCATGTCCAATCTCCTTTCCTAAATCCAAGATCTTCAAAGCTTTAAGAAGATTGTTTACACTTAATGGGAGTTGTCTATTTAAAGAATTGGTGCATGGAAATGTGTAATAAATCATTTTTTAATCCATAATTTCATCAGTATAAGTAAAAATTCTGTCTGCAGCTACTGATCTTCATAAGATCAGCTGCTAATTGTGTCACTGATTCATCACTAAAAAACATAACTTATTCTGTGGAACAGATCCAAACCATTAACACACTGGCCTTTCACAATGCATTTTAAAGCCACTATAAAAAAAAATTTCATGTATTTTCATCTTGTACAACTCACATTTTATTCAATTGTTATGGCTGATTATTATATATGTAATTTTATTTTTTGAGCCTGATTTAGGGCTCTGTCTTTGTAGAATATTTTAAATGGTGAGAAAACCATTAATTTATCTGTGGGAACATAGGTCTTCTGTAAGGAGAGATGGATTTACCACTTAATACTGGATGAGTAGCACCATTTGGAAAACGACAGTCTTCAACAGAGATTTTCAGTTCACATTTACTGTCCAACAGTTCAAAATGATCTGTGTCCAAAATCAAGGTATGATTATTCACCTCCTTTATATGTGTGAAATATGTGTGGCTTAAGCAAATACACGCAATGTTGAAATTTACCAGTATACAATTGATGCTGTACCACAATAATCAAAATATTAACAGCATCTCTTTCATCTGTGAATTATATCTTGTTTCACTTCCATTTTTTCAGTTTGTCATTCGTTGAATGTCTGCCTTTAACTACAGAAAAGTGGACATATGGTTAATATCGTAGTACTTGGAGATGGAAAAGACCAGCTACAGCATCAATTCTCTGTAAAGTCATACAAGTAAGAACACAATTGACTTTGAGTAGAAAAATGTAAATAGTCAATATATTGGTAGAGTTGTGGAAGTCACATAGGTTGTGGTGAATGATGCTAGTTTCATCTGCAACAGCTGAAATATTACTAGATAATTATTTGAGGTTCTGAATTTAGGCACTACTTCCATTTTAATTTTCTATTTCCTTTCTAAGGGTAGAAATAATACTTTTAGAAATAGTGTGTATCATTATCATTATATTATTATATATTATACATTGTAAAATAAAATGTAAATAATATGTAAGTAATACATAAATATATGTAGCAAATAATAATTGAAATCTTCATATTCCTTATTAAAAAAAAAGTTTCAACTTGCTAAATTTAGCATTAACTTAAATGCTTAAAAATCCAAGATAACTCAATTAACTTTGAATAAATTCTGAAACCTCCGTAAAAGGAAGAAGGGAAAAAATATTTCCTAATCCCATCTGGTCATTAGCTTAAAGTTTCAATCAAGAGGATTGATAGTATTCACAATTTTGTTTTCTACCTTGTGCCTAAGTATGTTACTGTGCAAGACATTTCACAATGCATAGAAGTTTTATTGCTTGGATGGCTTTTAAGAAAGTGTTATATGCCTGTTTTTCTTTTTGTTTGTTTTGTTTTGTTTTGTTTTGTTGTACTCCATCAGAACCTTATGTTTGTGATGATAAAAGTAATTTTATAATTTAGACACTGCATTTTCTACTATAATTTATTTCCTTTCCAACATGGTAAACTGCAAAATCTCCCTGCTACATAATCTTTATAAAAGTGCATATCTAGATTATAGAAAATTCCCTTCCTTCTGAATTTTATTGGTGTTTAAAAAGGTGGTTATTAAATCTATTTGTCTGCTCAGTTTTCCTGTTTACAGAAAGGAACTTCTAAATACAAAAGTATGATTTTGATTAGTAATTAGGGCACCACCTTTTCAGGAATATAAACAATATCATGGGATTTATGACATCAGTTACACATACCCAGCATAAGCAGCACTTCAGTTTGAATAGATCTCCCTTTTATAACCTTTTGAAATAGAATAAATTAGTAAAAGGAAGATCATAAAGTAATAAATACAGCTGAAGAAATCATTACTTATTCTTCTTCACATAGCAAAAATTCGTTATTAAATTATGTTATTAAAGTTGAAGATCCATTTGATACTGTGAAACACACAGAAAAGACTGACTGTTCCAAAGAGGATTTTTTCTTTGCTCATACAAGAAAACATAAAATCTGTTTTTTTTTTTTATGTTTTTATAAAATCTGATCTTATAAAGAAACAAATTTTGTGAATTCTCTTGATTCTATTTAATTTCTTCTCTGAAATATTTGTTTAGTAATAAGATAGCTTTGTCTGCATGTTGCTTTTTTTTTTCATACTTCTTCCCATTGTACATATTTTAAAATTTCCCTAAAAGCCTTTAGATCTATCTCATGATGTTTTTGTGTTCACTAGTCATTTTCATCACAGACATCTGTTGCTTTGCTTTAGTTTCTTTATAATGCATTGCACTGTAACAAGATCACTCAGAAGATAATTATGTTCTTTAACGTTGTGTTGTACTTAAATTGACCATGAACCTTTGCATGCATCTCATCTCTAATTTCTTCTTTATTTTTTTTTACTGCTAACCAAGGAGGCCTATCCAGTACTTTCGAAGTACTACCCTACATTGCTGTAACTGCTACTGTCATTTTAACTGCAGAATGCACTTTGAGATGGAAGATTTGTTTTGCTTAGTTCCCACTGGTCTCTCCCTCCTTTAGTTGCTTTGGAAGGAACTTTAGGGATCTCATGTCTGATATCTGAGGTCTTAGGGTGTATTAAATTCAGTTTGTTTTTAGTAATTTTCTATATCTAGAAACTTGCCTCAAAAAAAGAAAAGTACTTAGAATGTAAACTTTCTAAATATCTTCTGCTTGATTGCAAGGAAGAAAAATAAAATAAGCATTCCCTGACAATACAAATTTGGCAATACTTTTCTTATTCACTACTTAAAAACATTTATCTAATTACTACAGCAAAGCGTGGTAACATAATCTGAGAGTCTCTCTGCTTAACTAACTGGAGAATTCTGTACACAGGCATGGTGAAGTTCAATATTGCTCACTCAGTGGAGTAAATGTTCTTATTCTAGTTATATATAGTCTTATAAAGACTGGTATCTTTGGAGATATACCTGAGATTAAGGTAATACTTACCTGAAAAGAGAGTTTCAGAAATGTTTTGTATTTAAACCCAATGAAGGTCAGGAAACAGCTATCACCATTCATTACAAAGATAGAATAAATAGCCCAATCTGCTGCCCACAAAAGATATATTGGCTCTAATAAAAGTTCTTCTCAATTAAGGACTGCAGAATTTGACCCAGAGAGAGTGCAAGTGGTTAAGTGGAGGAATGTGCTAACCAAAGAAAAGTTAAATAACTACTGAATTTAAATAATTAGCATGATATTCCTCATTAGAAACAGTCATTTTGTGGTGGTGTGGTGGTCTGTAAATTGAAAATGATGAGGATTATGATGCTGTGATTTAAGAAGTCCTGATGTGACTCACTGGTGTGTTAAATGTAAATATATGTGTAGTGTTGAGCACAAGCCAAAATTGCTGTTGTGAACAAAGTCTTTGGGTAGATTGGATTCATCTCTGAACAGAGGTGCATCCTTTCTTTGTAAGAGCTCTGAGTTTAAATACAGTTATTCTTCAGATCCAGACTCAGACCCAAATTTCATGTGGCCATCCGGCTGATACTACCATGCTGCAGTAAAACTATGTTCTTGCTTGCTTCTGAGGCTCGTATCAACCTTTTGAAAAAATTTTATCTTTCATGATTATAGATTCCCCCATTCATTTTCACTCAAGAGAAACAAAACTAATTAATCCTAAGGAGAGAAATGACAGTGCATATGCGAGGATGTTCTAAGATCTTATTTATTTATTTATTTATTTATTTTTGTTATTGTGGTTTTTCTTTTGTTTTGTTTTCTGAAAAAAAAAAAAATTATAGATGCTAATCTGTTTGATGGCTGGTGAGCTGAGTTCCTGTTTCCACTGCTGGGAGCCAGGGTGTGGTGAGAAGATCACCCAAGCAAGGGCTCTTAGAACTCCTTGGGGTGAGGAGCCCAGGCACGTTTATTGTTCATGGTTATAAGTACCTTATTATCCCAGGATGTTCTGGACCAAGGGTCTGAGCTCCTGGGGCAGATTAGCACTTGGACTGGCCAGACATTTTGACTTTACAGTTTCCAAATTCCTTGATACAAATCAAGAAGAATGAAAGTCTGTACAGCTTTGACTTGAGTCAGCACTCCTAGACTGAAGGTTTTGGAAACCCTGAGGTCTCTGAGTCTGTGACCATATATGTACTAATAAACTAAACAGGGCCGGGGCATGTGCTTGGGCATTGCTCAGCAATCATCGACACTGATTGTGAGCAAGATCCCTGCCATTGTTTTAGTCCACGACAGCTGTAGTTTCCCAGTCAATATCTGGGCGCAGTTCAGGGATAGCATTAGGCCATGAAACAGAGAGGGTGCTGGGCATTGTGAAGGATCACATATTGTTGGTGTAGGAGAGAGGGGAAGAGTTTGGTTGTATAAGCGTAGGCCATGCTACGACATTTGGTTTAAGGGCTAGAGAACAGGCCCAATCTGTTTGGTTTAACAAGGTAGCATAGCCTCAAGGTGTCCTGTGACATCTAGAATTTACAGAGGTTGACTGTCATCTTTTGCAGGTTTCCAGGATTTGCAGCTCTGGCCTAGGTTTGCCAAACAGGCTACCAAGACCTAGGACAGAAGATTGCAGTGTCCTGGGCTATACTGTCTGTACCTTAAGCACTCCATATAATATGTTTGTCCCAGGGCCATGCTAATTGGACATTTAAAATATGTTCTTGTTCCCCTGACCCCTGACTTGTTCCCAAGTATGACACAGATGATGCTGTATAAAATGGTACTTTGCTGTCTTTCATTCATATATATCAGAATTTATTAAAGTTGATATTTTTGAATGTAAAGTATGAAGTTCAGTTTTACATTCATATGTAAGGGGTTGGTTTTGTATGGGTTGGGCACAGGATGTCTTATTTTCATGAACCTCAGGATATTACACTAACTCTTTTGAAGACTTTCACAGCTGCAACATAAATGGTTCATCTTAGGGATGTGACTGAAACTATATCACTTGTAGAGGTTTTGCAAAAGGTTTTCTTGCACTTCTACCTGCCTTTTTCACTTTCAAAAGCAAAGCAAACAAAAATAAACCACTGGAAGATTCAAATTCAGTTAGGCAAAAGAGACTATATACCCAAGGTTTGTACTCTTGTAGCACTACAAATAAGGCCCTACCCTTTGTGATATTAGGTATGCAAATACATGTTATTGTTTATTGTTTATTACCTGCAGAAAATTTTTAATTAATCTCTTCATTCTTCCTACCAACGGTCTGAATTTTGGGCAGTGCAATGAAACTTTTCAGTGTAGTATTTTTAAGACTTTGCAATCCTCAACTTGTCTATCATAGTCACTCATAGTAACTTTGTAGTTGATGAGACATAGTGGTAATTATTATGTTGTTCAAATCCATGGTTACCTTTTTCCCAAGATCTTTTTTGGCTGTGTTAATAGGACCACAGGCACATCATGAGATTGCAATATGTTGCTGTGGATTTCAAATACATTTCAAAACCATAAAAGGTAACATATTCATCTGGCAGGACTTCAAGCTAAGGCTGTTCGTGTGGCATGTAGCATGTTCCCTGTAATATTTGTTCATCCTCAAAGGAAGATTGCCAGAGCGCATTCTTAGTAATGGAGTTAGGTAACACCCTAGGAATGTGTAAAATCATATCCTGAGGCTCAGAGGCGTTATTTTGTGCAGTATCTATAGTAAGGCTCTCAGCAATCTAGGTATGATTAAAGCTCTTTCCCCTGAAAGTAATGGCACTCTATCACGTACACAGACTCAAGAACCCTGCATATAACCCTGCATAACCTCTGGTATGACTAGCTGCAGTAATCATGTAGTGCTCAAAATGTAAAGTGAATGATTCTATAGGTATGCTCCTCAGCGCCTCTCTGTTTGAATTTATCTGAAGGCTTTCTTCTTTATGCCAGAAAATTTTCAGTTAGCTACTAGACTCTGCAAATCAAGTACTATAACCTATTCCTTGTGTTCTTGCATCCTTTCCCAGTGTGAATCAACTTATCAACATTTACACTTGTGGAGGTTTACCTGTTAATACCACCACTTTAAAATTTGCTTAACCTTATTTTTTGTGAGTGGAAATTCAATAATAAAACCTGCTTAAATAGCTGTGACTTGGCTAGAACACAGCCAGGCTGTAACTGGAAACAGTAGTTGATGTAAAACAGTGGAAGGTATTCCAATATGTTCAGGCCAAACTGTATTTCTTTCTTTTTACGGAAGTTTCCTGTGACAGACGACTAATACTTCCAAGATGCTGGCACATCATTTGGGCTGTAAGTAGAAAACAGAATTTAAAGTGGATGGTTCATTCTACCATTATAGATTTCAGATATACAGAGAAAAAAAGGTAGGATTGTTGAGAAGATTTTTCATAGAATGTGTGATTCTTTTTTCTTCTGATGTTTTCTCCTAGGCAAGGCATTTGAGTTTGTAACTGAAATTTCATTGTTTTCAGTACAAATTCGTTTATTACTTTCTCCTGTTTTGAACCAATGAATTAAAAAAAAAAAATAAAAATCAGTGGTAGAGATCAAAGTTCCAAAGGAGCTTATAATTTGTTCTTAAAGTGACTTTATTTCATTATTAGGGATTCTGTAATGGTGACTGAAAGTGATGCAACTGTAAGACCGTGTTTCACAAATGAGTTCATGTTGCCTTTTCTTTCAAATGATCTTCCCTTCCCTACGAGACAAGATACAAGGCATGTTATTGTGCTTTTCAGAACATAGGGCAGGACAGGTGTCCCAGAGTTCAGAAAATACTAGAAAATTCTATTAGGCCTTCCTTATGGGAGTTTACCTTGGAGTGAAAGAATTGGTCTTTCTGAAAAAAAGAAAGAAAGAAAGAAAGAAAGAAAGAAAGAAAGAAAGAAAGAAAGAAAGAAAGAAAGAAAGAAAGAAAGAAAGAGAAACAGCATTTTTTTTTACCTTTAAAATTAGCTAGCGTTTTTTGAAAAAAAATAGTTTGTCGTAGTTTCATCTATGAAAACAAGACAACAATATGATGAAGTTGGACATAAACTGTGAAATTAAATAAAGTTAGGAGGATGAAGTTGAAGTATTAAAGTGTTTCCTTAAAGAAAAAAAAAGACACTTTGAACAAATGTCAGCTATAAACTATGCTTACAGGCATTTAAACTCACTAATGATAGATGCTGACATGGTAGGCCCTTACTTCTGCTGCTCTGGTGTCCTGATTTCGGCTGCGAAAGAGTTAATTTCCCTCCCAGTAGCTGGTATGGTGCCATGTTTTGGATTTAGGATGGGAATAATGCTGATAACACACCAATGTTTAGTTGTTGCAGAGCAGTGCTTACACAGATCCAAGGACTTTTTCAGCTTCTCACACCGCCCGGCCAGCAAGGAGGCTGGGGGTGCACCAGGAGCTGGGAGGGGACACAGCCAGGACAGCTGACCCAGACTGGCCACAGGGGTGTTCCATACCATATGATGTCATGCTGAACAATTAACATGGGGTGGCGGGCTGGGGTGGGGAGGACCACTGCTTGGGGACAGGCTGGGCGTCGGTCAGCAGGTGGTGAGCAATTGCATCATGCATCACCTGCTTTGCATATTCTATTATTATTATTATTATCCTTGTTGTTATTATTTCCCTTCCTTTTCTGTCCTATTAAACTGTCTTTATCTCAACTCACGAGCTTTTACTTTTTTTTAATCCTTCTGATTCTCTCCCCCATCGCACTTGGGAGTGGGGGTGAGCAAATGGCTGTGGTGCTTAGCTGCCTGCTGGGTTAAACCGCAACATCCGGTCAACACAGGAACAAATCACTATGGTACCGTTCACCTTTGATTCCTATTCTTTGCTTAGATTGGGATTAAGCTCAGTGGGCTTAGTCATTTTATACTAATTCATAACTTCCTGCTTGGTCTTTTGCTGACTTTGATACATATTGTGTTTGGTGAAACTTGCTTTAAGATAATAGTGGTAATAAAGACTGATGGTGTCTTTATCTAATGAGGCTATTTTGTGAATCTGTATCAAGCTTTTCTCATTCTGCCAAGAGCAGAGCATCTGTGATTATTGCAGTGTAGTTTAAAGCACTCCATTTGAGACAGAGAGACCTGCTTTTGGGTGCCTAAGTGAATATGTCTTTCTTTTCAGTAGAAGTCACATGTCTGCAGTGGAAAATAGTGTTAGATCCCTCAATGCTGTGGACTCTTTTGGCCATTAGGGCCAGAGTAAGAAAAGACTCAGAGAGGAACTGTACATCAGTTAGTTGTTTTTTGTGTGTGTGTGTGTGTGCCATATTGAGCTGTAATTAATATTTTCAGGTACTCTTTTGTAATATTCACCTAATAACAGCATGTCCATTTCCATATATTCTTCTGAGCTAGACATCTGTAATATCATAGACAGTGATTCAAAAATGATACAACGTGAAGGTCCACAGTAACATTAATTAGGTGACCTGATGTAGCACTTGGTGTTATGATCTTTTAGCTTCTTTTCCTCATGCTTTAAGGTTGCTGTACTGATGTCACTGTCTAAACTTGATATTAAGAGTAAAATGAATCTCTATATTCCACGCCATTTTATTTTCCTTTGTTAATGACACATTAAGAAACAAAAATATATTAGACTTAAAAACAAACAAGCAAACCTAAACTCTCCTGGAACAATTAAAATACCTTATGTATACATTATTAAAATAGTTAGAAAAGTTCTAAAGGATATATTTTCACATCATTAGCTCCCATGTATTTTTCCTTCATTCAGCTAGAAAGTGTTTCCTTAGATAGGGTTGAATACAAAACAGCAATTGCAAGGAAGATGAAAGTTTAAAATTGCAATCCATTTTTAAAGGAAATTCTTTTTTTTTTTTTTTTATAAGCATGGTTTAGCTTAAGAAGATCAGCACCAAGACAACTAACCATTTAGTGAAGAATCTTTCAAGAATTCTCTGTGATATAGGAAGTTGTATTGGATGGGGGCTTTCTTCTTTCTATTTGTAGCCCTTTTCATGAGAAATCATGGCATTGCTTATGGCAGTACATGGTGGCAAACATGGCTTTATGTCACAGAAGCCCAGGATTAACAAGAGAGCTTGACTTAGCTTCTTTGCTTTGCTGCACTCCTCATTCTTTTTTTTTTTCCTTCCCCAGAATCTTTGTGCTAAATGGGTTGAAGTAGATTTAGTTTGTACTTCTCAGAGTGGATTCAATTTGACATGTTATGGGAAGCTCTGGCAGAAATATGTGGTAAGTAGGTCACAACAGCTATGTTGATTAGCATATTGGTGATTTACAACCACAATATCAGTTATAATGTGACAGACAGATAACATAAAATTCTGTGTATTTGTTGGGAACAGGAATTTTTCCAGCATGAGACCAAGCTAAGTAACCATGCTGTACTAGCAATATATTTATTTTTCTTAAAACTGTAACCCACTCATGAAATGTTTTTAGCCCTTGGCTTCGCCTGAGGGCAAATCCAAGGAAAGTAGCCTAAAGCTCATGATGAATGTTTACTGACTTTTGTGGTCAGTGTTTCTCAGGAGTAAATTGTAAAGAGCATATGAGCTGCACTTTATGTTTCCAGCTTCAGGCTGTGGAAAGGAGTTGGAGAAAAAGGTATGCCATTTAAAATGACCTCCAAATTATGTTCACAAAATATGCTTCACCTTTTCACAATTGTGCATACTGAAAACACTAAATATTGCATTCCCTCCTAGGAAGTCAACTACAGCCACATCATGTGGTTTAAATAAAATACGAAGTATGTTCATTTAGCAAACAAGACAGATAATTCAACATGAAAATCTAGGGGCTGAGAAATGATCTTGGGAGATTTGGGGTGAACCTTGAGATTTGGCACAAGGGAAATCTGCAGAAATCCCTTTCCTTGATTACCAGCAGGATGCGCATTGCCTTTTTCCTACTGTCTTTATTCATGTTTCAGCAGCCTGCCACATGCAATATGACAAAGCTCATATAAAAAAACTGTCTGTGCAAATGTATGTGCAGAAATGCGTACACAGTTCAATTCAGAAGACTACATATAGACTTAATAAAAAATTGCTTTCTGAAGTAGAGAATTTATTGAGATATGCTTGCATTGGCTCTTTGCTGAACATTGGAATTTTACAATATATATTTACAAGCTTTTCTGTTGTGATTATCATCGTTATGATCTATTTCCATAGTCCAATTTTTTTTTGTATTAATTGCAGAATCATCTATTTTCACCTGTGTCCAAAAAAAGTATAATTGAATATGGAAGTCAATATAAATAATCTCTGTCCACATGGCACCAATATGTATGCATGTTATATTTATGTGTACAACAGTGAGGGAACTTGTACAGCTTATCAGTATTGGAGGTGAACTTCCATGTTCAGGTATGATAACTTAAAGCTGGTTGACTGAAGACACCAAATCTTATTCTAGACAACGACATTTTTAGATCAGATGCACCTCAGTGCAATCTTTCTACATTTTAAATGGTTACATTTTATTGCAAGGTCAGCTATGTTTTTTGGTGTTGTTGTTATAATTTTGAATACTGTTTCAATAGTAATTTCAAAAGATGTAAAATTTGTATTTGAGACTGAGAGGCAAAGCATAACATGGAAGAGAACAGCTGATCTGAAAGCCATAATTTAAAAGCAGGTAAAAGGGAAAAGAAATATTTCTGCTTTTGCATCAGGTAAAATCAGAAATCATTTTCAATCAGATCTTCATGGATGAATAACATACTGCTCTGTATAACTGAGAAACAAGCACATTGGTATGAATCAGAACAGGCTTTTGGAATGATACTTTTTTAAGTACACAAAGCAAGGAAGCTCAGAATACTGTCCAAATTAGGTCCATCCACTTTTTCTAAGTGGTCATTCAACTCTGGAAAGCATCTTGTGTAAGTTCGAGGGAATGTCAAACCTTAGCTTACATTCTACCCCAATGTTGTCTGTTCTGTTTAGAAAACGGTCCCTTTCTAGACGTCTAATGTTTTTGTTTCGCTTAAAGCCAATTCCAATTTTCTGCATGAGTCATCATATGGCTTAGAAAAAAAAGCTGGGGGTGAGGGGGATTATTAGAGACTTCCTATGCAATACATACGGACAAACGATTGGAGAAATGTTGGGGAAAAGTAGCTTGGGGTAAAAGCCAGGCTTCTTCCACTTACATGATGCAGTACAGTTTTCTAGCAAAGTAGGAGGGAAAAAAAATGGTTTAATAGGAGTGAAGCAATCTCTAATAGTAAATTATGGACCAGTATGGTGAAGGGGTTCAGATAAAGAAAAAGTTACTGAAGAAGAACTCTGATATTTTCCATAGGCCAACTGTGGAAATATGAGGGATATATGTGTATGCAGTTAGGTAAAATCATAATTTTACAATCTTATTAACTAATTCCAAAATGTTTATTATTTATGAAAGCTGAAGATAACTCTGTAGATCATTGTCCTGGCCATATATAATAGGAAAGGAAATATAAACCTTTGTGATGCTAATCCACCCAAATCAGCTGAATCAAAATGTGATCAAGGGATGCTTTTGAAATGGTGGAGTCAATATTTGCTGGATCAAACTAGTAAAAAGAAGCAAGCATTCTGTTTTATGGAATGGGCTGGCATAATGTATTTCCCTCGGTGGAGGAAGTAAGTATGGTAAAGCAGATAAAAATGCTGAACTATACAACTGTAGATTATCTCTGGTTGCTCTAGTTAGCTTACCTATGGGTAATATCATCATGATAACAAAATGTTTAAGGACAAATTGCCCGTTCTGAGCTTGCCTCAGTTGCATAATTTTGCATATATGCATATATGTATACATGTAAAAATATATAACAAAGTGTATTTACTTATTTAGGAACTCTCAACTTAGGAACTCTCTGTATTTATGAACTCTCAATGAATACTGATGAACTCTCCACTTTTTTATTCTAATGATGTTTTTATTATTATTCTTTGTGGTTAAAATGTAATCCTGAAATATTCTTTCTTTTTTTTACCTCTTTAGCCTTACCAATATTGCACATTTACAGATGCCACTGCTTGACTTTTTATTGTCTTAAATATGTGGGAACATGTTTGTAAGTCACCCACCATAGAGTCCAGTGCAACCCTGGAAAGGTGTAAGCACTGGGGCAGCAAGCAAATGCATCCTCAGTGTATAGCACCTCATTTAGCTATGAATGACAGGTGCAAAATGCTACTGAATCAGAAATGACAGGTATAATAGTGGTAAGCACGGGAGATTCACAAATCAGATTTTCCTGTGAGCATCATCAGCAATGGATGTTCCCATATGCCTAATATGGGAATATCTAATTACAATTTTCATGTGTTACAATGAAGGAAAATATTGATAGAATAAAATTGAAATCCCCAAAGAACAGAGCCCAGATGTTCTTCATAGTGATTTTAGCCTCAGGAAAGTTTGGGAAACAGAAGTGACTAGAGGCTCAGGATAAACTTTCTGGGTGGTATGAACGGCATTACCTACATAATTCCAGCTGTTTTTAATGGAACGTGTCTAATTCCTTATGTACCAGGTTGAAAAATTACCCACAGACTTTCAAAGAATTTACTTTCATATTAACCTTGCTTTTAAACAAGAATCTTCAGGTGGAAACACTCAATGAATAAGAAGAAAGCAAGACAGAGTAGGCCTTTTTTCCTGCTTCTAGGACAGCAGAAAAATTAAAATAAAAAGCCTGTAGAAATAAATGTGGCACTGCCTCCGCAGTAATGGTGGCTTTCCATTGGCTAGGCTGGGGGCACTGCTCAAGTAAGTGGGATTCTAAATAATCTCAGATTTTTGACCAGAGACAGATCATGATGGCCCAAGTGATTACATCACTCTTTATTTGATGGGACATAGCATTTGCAGGGACCTCCTAGGTCATTGTGCCCAGTTCTACTTGCTAGCCCAGGCAAATATGTCATATAAAATTAGTATCAATCATGTCATTCAAAAATCTGTGTGAGTCCTTATTTTAACATAAAGGCGAGTTTTGTTTGTTTTGTTTTGTTTGCCTGTCCTGTGATATAAAAATAAACACAAGAACAAGATTCTGACTTTGATTTTGAGAAGAAAGTTTCACCAAACTGTTTTCAGTGAAATAAAATAAGGTTTAAATGCTGATATACTCTTTTGCAAAGACCCTAGTGAGAAATAGAAAAAAGACTCAAAACCACATCTGTACCACCCATTTCTCTCTTTCTATTATTCTTGTCATGTGCAAATGTATTTTTCCTGATCCTTCTGCTTCTGTTGTCATTAATTTACATTTTAAAAAATAGTTTTTGCTGATAAGTTAGTGGCCATAAATTGGTTCTTTATGACCCTTCTAGTCCATTTGGCTATGGAGTGAAACAAGATTCAGCCTGAAAGGGAAAAGCAACCGAGACTGCCAGTGAATTTCATAAAGGGCATATAAGAGGCTGCAAGGAAGAGCCTGAATCATCTCCCATCTCTGCTTCTGAGTTATTAGGCCACATCTCACTCAAAAGATTAAACATTTTATCTCACAGGTCATTCCATTTTATTGCAGCGTTGCCTTTAGCAATGTTATAGTTAAGGTTCTGTCAGTGTTTCTATTATAGGCCCCTATTTTCTGGAATTTATAACTTAGGGCTAGAAATTCCCTCTGGGTTAAAACTTGGCGACAGCATAGTAGGTCTTTTTTCCAGCACAGAATTTCTCCCCCATCCTTTCTTCACTTTTCAGTCTGTATTTGAAATAGATGGGAATTCCACAATCATCTACTTATACATTTAAACCATATTTCTTATACCTAAATCCAAGATTTTTCAAAAGGTACTTAGTTCTTACTGCAAAAATGCATGTGGGGGAGATTTTAGAATCAATGAGATACTGGAAATGCAAAATGGGTACCCTGTGTGTGCATCTGTGTGTATGTGTATGTGTGCACGCATGCACATCTGTGCAAGCACACAGTCTAGCGTTTTTCCACAGCATTTTATAAAAACTGCCATGCGAAATTGAAGATTGAAAAGCTAATGAGCTCTTAGTGAAATTAATAGGACTCAATTACCATCTGGCATTCAACGGCTATTGCATACAGGTTTGTTTGACTGTATTTAGTGATCCACTCCTATTCATTTAAAGTGGAGTTTTGCTGTATAAAACAATTCAAAATCTCTAAATAATATTTTAAAAAGCATTTAAAACTGAGGTGAAGTTTCCTAAATTGCCTTTCAATAAATATCTCTCAAGTTCCAACCCAAAACTCTCTCTGAGTCCAAAATGAACCGCACCTAAGGAGAAGGATGAAATTGGGGTACATAGTTGAAATAGCTTACCTATGCTAAGGCTTGTTTTAATGTATTAAAAAACTCAATAAAACGTCAGCTGCTGAATAAGTAAATGAGTAATGTGTTGTGGGAGAGTCAAGACATTCTTATTTAGCAAAGCACTCAAACACTAAAAACCTTTCTGAAATGGGACCCGCCCACTGAACGTGTAAACAAAGATCACTGCAAGGAGTGAGGGCTGAGAAAAGAGTAGGGAAAAGACCTTAAAGCAACTCAGGAAACGGAGTGGGCAGGAGAGGAAGAAAATCAGTCAAGGATGATATCAGAGAGAAAGGGAAAAAACATCTGGTAAGCAGAGAAGAGATAATCTGTGTGGGAAGTGGAGAAGGAGGTAATGGTGGAAGAAGACAAAAAAGGTAACCCAGCCTCTTACAACTAGTTTTATTGGCAGCTCATCAAATTTAAATTTTAAACTGAGATACTCTTCTTAACAATAAAGGCAAAAATGGTTAAAAAAAAGGAAACAGGAGGGTAAAGGAGCCTAAATAGTTACAGAAAATAGAGCCCTTCTATTTTTAGCTCAGTGGTTCAAAGACAGCATAGATCAGTAGTGACTGAAAATTATTTCCATCTGTTCTGGCTGTTTCATGAAATCTTCTGATGATCTTGGTTCATTTACTACTGCACGGCTTACCATTTCATGGATGCTTCTTCCGGAGTTAACATTAAGTGGCAAGTTTGCAATTTTGAAAGAATGAGGGCTATGGAAAACAAACCAACTCTTCCATCACTTGCCTGGTGCCACCAGAGCAGAATTGAAGCAGATTGTTTCGACAGTGTAAAAAAAATTACATTGCTGCTGATCCCACTTCAGTTGCAAGTAGGCCTCTTGTTCCAGCATCTCTTATGATAATTAAAGGTAATATAGGGTAAAAGAAGTTTTGGTGAGTTGATAGAAGAAAGACCTGCTTTGCTAAACAAAATGTACTTGTCACAAGTTTTTCTTCCATAAGTGCATTGATCTAGGCATTTAACATCTCAAAGTGATACTTCGGCAGAGCACATTGCTAAAGATGAGAAGCATTCTGCAATATGACCTGTAATGTGCTTCTATTATTTCTTCTGTGAGCAACAGAAGAGAGAACAGAATCCTGTGTGGAGAGTAACCATACAAAATTAACTGTAGGTTTTCATATTGTAGCCATCATGCTATTTTCAAATGTCAAACCATCGTATAGCTACCTGGGGGTTCCCAGATATGTATGACCTTAGCCAAGATAACAATTTATTGACTACATCAGTCTTATATCTGTAAGACAACTACACAATTAATGTTTAGGTGTTTAGCATAGAAACTATTGATCTCTACTTGGTTTATGGGGGGGATATGTACTTTTTTAGCAAAAAGTAAAAAGGCAGATAGGTATGTGCATCTAATACCCTTGTCTCAGGTTGCATGTATTCCTCTTACACTTGCTTCACTTAACAAAATCTGTTCAAGTGCATTGTAGGTGTTGTTTAAATTGCCCCTTTTCCTCTCTGCAGCTCACTTTCAGGATGCTGTTACTGTTTCTGTTATGCAAATTTAAAAAAAAAAAAAAGCAAAGAATAAACAAGATGAAAATTGTGCATTGAAAATCATCTTACATAACAAGGTAAATATAGCATATTTTTCACTCATTTTAATGCAGATGTATGTCAGGAAAAATAAACCATAATCTGCATTCTTTACCTACTGCTTGAAAGTTGTGGAGTACTTAACTAAAGAAGTTGTTTTTCTCCTTCAAAACATTCATTAAAGCACAAATGACTTTCTCCCTCTTTATGTTGCCAAAAGAACTCTCATACTATGTAATTAAATCTCTGTTTTAAAGTACTTCTCTCAACAAACACAGGCTTCTAAGTTGAAGACTGCATAATAGATGTTATTAACTATACATAAAAATAGAAAATGTGTCTTGTAAAACATTGTATTTGCTGGATGAGTTTGCCTTTTTCCAAAGTCATCTCCTTATTAATGACTCATGACTTTCTTTTGTATTATTTAAAAATAATGTAATTATAGGCTATTCTGGAATAATTTAATGTATCTTATGTTCATATCCAAACCTATTAATTAAATGAAGCATAAGTATTTATAATGTGCTGTATGCTTCTATTATTCAAGATAATCCTTTTAATCCAATTTAAATTGAAAGACAGAAGTTAATCCCAATAACATCTCTACAAACAAATATTAATAAACCTGTTTCAGTCTTTGCTCTCTCTTATCACCTGTTCTGGAAATGGTGAATGACTTGTCTAGTCTACACTAGGTAGCAAACAATGGAGATGAAAAGCAAAGCATGCAAAATTGCTGCTATGTGTCTAAGGCCACAATAACAAAAATGTGGAAGGTAGAAACACTTTAAGACATTCTCATGTATGACTTTTTAAAAACTATGTTCTACTGAATCTTTCAGGAGAAACTAGTGCTTAGACATGTCTAGAGAATATTATCTGGATAGAAGTTTGATTATGTCATGTATTATAGGCTGCATTTCAGTGTCAAGCTAGCCTAGAGGACTCTGGTCCCTGGCAATGTCTGTAACTTGACCTGATTTTTGGAAACCAACAATAACATAAGGAAGCCATGTTGAATGTGGAATTTTGGATTTGCACCATGGTACTATGATCTGCACATGTGGCTGGTCACCAGAAACCGGAAAAGAAGCAATTGTTTTTTCCCTGCTGTGAGTAATGGATTTGAACATAACTCATACTGTTTTCACACTGGCTTTTCTCCCTTTCACCCCAAAACACAAGTGCAAACTGAGCTCCTGAAATTCCTTTGGGCAAAAGGAAACCACACAAAGTCTACACAAACCTACAGGTTGGTTTAGATAGTTTTTGTCCAAGGACACATATCTAAAATAGATCTGCCTGCCAGGACAAGCCTTTGTTTTGTTAAGCAAAAATATAATTCATTGCAGTTGGAAAATTAAAAAGGATACTGAACTTTATGGATTGCAACATTGCAATTTTCTTTTGGAAGCACAGACTGATATTTAGATTAATTGTTTGTTTCACTTTCCTAAAATAAGAAGCTTAAAAATAAATAATGCTTTCCCTAGATGCAGAAACTTACTGAGAATAACAGGAACATAATATTATCAATAAAGTTTTGAATGTAGATGTAAATTAGAGAGCCATTTGTATATTTTCTGTGGATTCCGTATTTACTAAAGAATATATGCTTTACAGACAACAAACCTAAAACTAAATTGGTGATCTGCCAAGTGAAGAACAGAGTCATTTAAGGAGGATCAAAGTATTGAAAATTCTAAATGATTTTTTTGGACAGAGTATATTAAGAACATCCTTTCCATTTTAAAACATTTAAGGCCTGTCAGAGATTTACATTTGCCAATGTAATGTACTGGAACAAGCTGATAAATTAAAGAAATAAAAGTAATCAGAACTGGATAATATACATGAAGGAATTCCAAAGTAATTTAAGATTGAGTGGTTGAACTTCTAGCATAAATATAGTCTTTGATTTAAACTGGCCACTATGCCAGAGGACTAGGTGGTAGCAGATGTTGTTGTGGTTTTTCTAAAACTGAAGAAAGAATCAGCCAGGGAATAAAGTTCCATACTTTTTCAATACCAGGAAAATTAGACAAAATAATAAGTAAATGCCAGATTTCCAAATATTAAGATGACCTGTTAGAGTCATGTAAGAGATAAAAATTAGTTATGGAAGTACTCCATTAAATAAATCTGTGCCACAGCTTCATGCTGAATAAATACTTGTGGATATCATCCCTCCTGAAAGCTAAAAAAGTAGGAAATATTTCATAATTTGTTGTTAAATTACAACAAGATTATGTGAAGACAGAAGGATGGACAGAACTGAACTGACTGGAGAAAATACATCAGACGTTACTCAATATCGGTAACAAAAGGACTTGAAAAAAAACTTTAAAATATTACTTTTGTGAGGTTTTCTTTTCCTAAACTTTAAGGTTTGTTAATTTTTGTAACAGATTTTTTTTTTTCTGAAAATAGTTAAATGTTAAGCTCTGTGAAACTCATTTTCACAAGGAACTGTCAAAGTTAATAATTTACTTGCATTTATAATTTATATACACAGTAGATAATAAAGAAAAGGAAAGTTTTCAGAATGAGCTCACAGAATGAATGGCAAATACATATGCAAAACCAAATTTAAACAAATGAGTGGCAAATACATATACAAAGACAAATACACACAATGGCAAATTTTGAGAAAGAGGCACCTGTGGACAGGTTATTCTTCAAAAGTCCTTTTACAGGATTAATAGCTGATTGTGGCTACTTCAGAAACACAGCACCAGACTAGATGTACTGTTTATCTTATGAATAGCTTGTTTTCCTACCATGACTTGGCCACACCTTCTGGGAATGACTCTTCAGCATTAGAAGGTCCACACTAAACCTGCAGGTCGCTTGACAGCTTAACAGAGAGGTGACTTCTGGACCATGTGAAGCATGACAATAGTGGAAGCCAGCTACCAGGTTGCCTGACAGTGTGCTGGAGCAGGCCACTTGAGCACTGTGGTGGACAGCCAGAGGAGAAAACACAGAGAATCTGCTTTCATTTGTCAGCCACCGTTTGTAACCTGTGTTACAAATGTGGGTTGCAACACAGTTTTTCCAATTAAAAGCTTTTGCAATTAGACAGTGAGCTTCTAATAAGATGTTGCACTGAGCGGTCACCCAGCACTGACCTCTGCTTCCAAGTCTCTATCCAGGTAAGTACAAGACCAGAATAAGCATAACACTTACTGAGGTGCAAATTTTTAAAGGACCTAATTTTTCACTTCTTACCATGATATTTAAATCCACTCTTATTTAGTGTTCCTTCATCATTCAGATATAGAACAATGAGTTGGAACAAGCTGGTGTTTTTATTTGCTTTAACAGCCAGGTGGCCTGCCAATGATTTCTTATGCTGTTGCTTTCACTTCTAATATTGATGGATGCCCTAGGCAAAGAATTATTTTATATCATTTTTGCTTTTTACAAAAAAGTTCAGGATTTTTCGATGTTTGTTTCTTTTAACCTCCCCTGCCTCCTCACCCCCCCACCTTTTTTTTTTCTAGGTATCTTTTTATTTTAGGAGAGTGGGGATGAAGACGTGCAAAAAAGATTTTATTTCTCTTTTCACCACAGCATTTTTTTTAGTCTGTCATCATTCTTTCACTTTCTAGTTTTTGAAATGGAAATGCATACACTGCTATGGGTCTTGGGAAAGAGCTTATGCAAATCTCAGTACCAAAATTTAGCGTAGTCTTTCTTAGTTCTATTTATTATGCTCTGCTACCTCAGTAATGGCTTGGTTTTGTTGACTTAAAAAGATTATTAAAGAAGATACCAAACTGAAATTTGGGAGAGCTCCACTAAAGTGTTGAAGTTACTTAAGGAAATTTTTTTTCAGTTTAAATATTAGACCTTTCAGAGTATATTTTATCACACCAGCCTCATTCACACAATTGCAGTTGTGCAGGCTAAATTTTGAACTGTGAAGCTTTCTGTCAGCACCAAGCTCTTATCCTATGAAGCCTACAAGTGTGTGTATATTTGTAAGTTTACATAAAGATAGGGTTTCATATTATTAATTACCTTTTTGGAGGCAAGAGAGAGGAAGCAATATTCACAAGCACTAATATGAGCATGCTAATGCAAGTAAGCATACTGCTGCTAGCCTCCCTTGACTCAGTCATCAGTCAGTGATGAGAGACAGGTTATTCTAGAAGATGATTTAAAATCTAAGCTCCTGCACTTTTTCTTTTAAGGGAAAAGATCCCTCCTAATTTATGCTAGAGGGAGCTTCAACAGATTGTCATTTCTAGGCTGAGGTTAGCCTTTGTCAATAGCCACTTCAGCACAGATCACTTTAAAAATGGTTATATCAATTTAGATTTTTTCCTAAACAAGCTATACTACAAGATATACTGCAGAATAATCCAGCTTCAAAGCAATGTAGGAGTGCTCATAGTTAAAGAAAATCTACCAGTACTTGGTGTAAACTGTCATGGTGTTATCTGTAGACTAAACTGATTAAAGAGATGAAATACTCACTGAAGCCACTGTATTAAGAAGGTGAGATCCTAAGCATTTCAGTTGTTTTCCAAGAAAAGGTAACTAAATAAATTTTGAAAGAGCTGTATCCTCTCTACTTCATTCATTAGTTTTCTGTAGCTGTCACTTACTCCCACTAGTCTTCTTAATTAATCGTTATAAACGAATGATGCACAATTGAGTTGGGGGATATAGGGAATATTAAGGAAATGGATTTGCAGACAGCACAGAATGCTTCTGATCAATCATCTCCTAATTTTCAAAGTCTGCCAAGAGATGCCAACCCTAATGTTTATTTGTGCCATGGTGATAAGAAGTGTTCTTAATGGTAGTTCCCTTGTGTTTTGTTTTCTCTCTCCAGGGCCTCGTTGTAAATAAGAGGCTCCATTTTCATGTGTTTTTATGATGAAGTATTGTAGCTAAATGAATGCCATGGGACACCTCTTAAACAAGTAGGGTACAGAGGAGCAAAACTGTTAAAAGAATATATTTCCTCCTCATATAGAAAAACAAGTCCTGTGAAATGAATGCTTGTACTGAAACTTCATGTGCATTTAAGAGTAGTTTAAAGAAGTGTTGCTTGTTAAGGGAAATGACCTAACAAGATTTTTGTGCAGCAAGCAGCATTACACCATTGCATACACTGGAACCTTTAATAATGCACACTAATTACAGAATCATATGTTTTAAAAGAATTGCTTTTCTGTCCACTTTAGATGGCCTTCAAATAACCTTCAATGCTATGATTGCTAAGGATCTATAGTAGTAGTGTGTATAAGCAGTAGTGTGTACACAGGTGCTTATGTATGTATACAGAGATATATAAAATGGAAGCTGCAGGGACAGAGTTCTCACTTTAAAATAGTTTTACTACGGCCACACCATGCATTTTGTCTACACAAGTATTTATGCCTTGAAATAATTAGGGCCAGAGGCAGCCTAAGAAACTTCGGATTTCCATTGACAGTATGAGTTTCAGGGAGGGAAGCCCTCTGGAGCTCCTGAGATCTTCAAAGCTGCAGGAGGCACTAAGAGGCCAGGGACAGTCAGACACCCTATGGAGCCAAGCAGTGGGGGCTGGACTGGGGACTGCCTGCAGCAACATCTGCAGCCCAGTGAGGCGACTAAGAATCTTAGTCCAGTGAAAACAGCAGTATCCTTGAGTCCTGATAAAATACCCATGAATCTTTCATTGATTCAATGAGCTTTGGATAAGGACTCCAAACTCCCAGCAATCAGTACAACAGGAAAGAAAAAGAACACGTATGTAACTACTTTTACAGTATATTGGGCAAGATAGACCCAAAAATTAAACAGACATATATGCAGTTTTCTTTTCAAAAGCATACATCTGTTATACCTGAGTTAGAATCTTCCATCCTTATTCACAATTGCATCACCTTTTTAAAATCACTAATATTGCTTTTCTGTTCTTACATTCAGTTCACATCAGCGACAAACTTTTTTGTTGTTTTTTTTTTTTTTCGTTTGTTTGTTTTTGTTCATTTGTTTTCTCCTTGTCAATGAACAAACATAACTGCAATAAGAGTGTCTTGGTAATTATCCTCTTCCCATACAGCTCCCAACTGGTTTCCACACTGTGGAAGTTATATTTAAAGAAATTTTATTAAGTATCACCTGAAGACAGAAAAACAGAAAACAGCAGAAAAGAAAAATGGTCACCAAGATATTTACTGCTGAGGAATGTGTGCTGTATTTTTTACCATTTGCCATATTTATTGAAAAATCAATGGCAGATCTCCTGCAGTGTGACTGTTGTGTGGCAAAGTCTTATTATAAGCTAACATTCTATTACACCAGTTCATTTGTGTAAAACTTTTTGCTGGAATGGCAAATATTGATAAGATTTCAGACTGAAAAGCAAAGAAAAGCACTCTTCAAAAGGGAAGGAACATCTCTGACAGAGCAGTTTGTTAAGAGGCTGGAAGAATGTGTTAGGCACGATTTGCAGTACAAAATAGACTAGTTTGTGGTTGTTTCGTAAGGTGACAACAAATCTTTTATTCACAACCTTGGTAGATTTTTAGAGCATGTTTGCACATACATACGTATGCTACAAACATACCATCTACACGCTCAATATTTTAGTTTAATTATGCCTTTAGTGGAAAAGTTAGAATTGGAACTCTAATATTGTGGAAAGATTTTAAAATGTTTTATGGTTTCTTTTCAGCTGGGATGGCTGCATGTTTTTGAACTTTTCCATCAAAGAAAGAGCATTGAACTGCACTGGAGATAACTCATATACATCTTTGGTCTGAACTGTGATTAAATCACCCAGTTTTATCTCAGCAAGAAATTGTTGATGTTAAATCAACATTTACAAAATAAGTAAGGAACAAAATATGGACATAGAAGTAACTCACTTTGTGTCCATGACTCTCATTGTAGGCACATTAGCGAGTTACACTCAAGATATTGAACTCCTTTTAATGTTGAGCATTTAGCTGCATTTCTGACTAAAATGGAGCTTTCAGACTGGTATCCTTCTGACAGTTTCAAAGTGGTTTTGACCGTGTTCAACTCCTTTCCCTGTAGGGGGTTAATCTCATAAAGATTTCAGCCACACAAGTACTAGTGTCAGGGGTATAATGATCACTTTGAAGTTTGTTTGCTTTCCAGTGCATTTAAACACTTTAAGTGTTCCAGAAATAGGATTAGATGCCCCAGTGAATTCATTTCATTTACCCCCAGCAGTGGTTTTCCAATACTATATAGTGTTTACATGGTATCAATTTAGTGGCATGCTGATTTCCAAGATTCATCCCCTCCCCTATCAATTTTCTACCTCTTGATCCTACTTGAAAATGGCTGTGATATGGGGCAACTGATGCTGATAAGAGGAATATTAGGATTCTGGTATCTTTGTGTTTCAAATATTTTTCTATGGAATTATTTGTAAAATAAAATGTAGTGACCAAAAGTCAGATGTTAAATAGCTTTTTTTTGCATTCTGAGAATGGTTACATGTTTAACTGAAGCGCTTATTCTTTCCTTAAGCAGACATGCTTCACTTGAATCATGATTTTCACTTTTTTTTCTAAGTTATGGATTTTGCGTATTACAAAGTTATATGGGTATTTTAGGTGAGAAGCCGTGAACATTGGGCATACTAAATCATATTGTTTTTATCTTATGTAACAGCAGAAGTCTGATGTACAGAAAAGGGAAATACTTTCACTTGCCTTTTCTTTGTGCCTGATATTTTTCTTCATCATAGATAATTTTACACAAACTAAAAAAGGCTCAAAATGCACTTCAAGAAAGTGATCTCTGGAACAGAGTCTTTCTAAACTTTGTACTATAAAACACAATTCTTTCACACAGCTATCGGCCCTAGAAAAAGAAGGTACTGAATATAGTTGTTTGTTAGTGGAAGAGGCGTTCTGAGATCTCCCTAACAATCAGAGTATTAGATGGCCAATTGTGCATCTAAATGCTCTGTTCCTATTCACACCTCTCCTCTTCATCAGCCTGAGTGGGAATTCTGGGTATTAAAGACAGAGAAAACCCTGGGAAATAGCATTTTCTATTATATCACAGTCAATATTTTGTGACGTTATGTGGTTTAAATACAATGAGGAGTGATTTTTGCTCTAATTCTCAGAAGTTGTAGATGATCAAATTCAGCCCCATAATAGGCATATGACATTGTGGTCAATGGATACATTTTAATATAAATTTTTATATACTTCCACGTGAATTGAAAATACAGTAACTTTATCCTATCATAGAAGAAGCAGTAGACAAATCTATTAGCAGGTGATTTCCTGAAATCTGCATGAGTAGCAAGATACCTTTGAAAGCCCAGGTCTTCTGCAAAGCTCTTTGGACTACCTATCTTAATCAATATATTGTTTCCATTATACACTTAATTCTGTTGCTTCATAATTGCAGTTATGGGAAGGCAATTCAACCAGAGAGAGAGGTACATATACCCCCAGAACCTGTTTGCTAGCTAACATCAGATTTCCAATCCCATTACCAGAAAATATATATGTATATATATATGATTGCAATCCTACCAAAGCTTTCTGATACCTTGAGCGAAGGAACTTTATATGAATTTAGTGAGGAAAATTAATCATGAGGCCAGCACTGCCTCTTTTCTCCATTCATCCTTATCAGGTTTAGAATGTTTTCATTGCTTTTTACATGTAGAGTGAGATTCTGTACTTTTCCCAAGTCTTGTCATTTGACACTCAGTTCCAGTAGTATTTGCTATTGCAGTATCCGTCCCATTTTTCCCTTACTCTTCACAATGAGTTCTCAGTAATAACTAGTGGATGCATCCCCAGATTTCTTCAGCTACATTAACCACATTAAACTTCATTCACCTGGACTTTTTAGTTTGTGACCAGAAAATGAAGCTTAGCTTAGATTTTTATTTTTTTGGGGGTGATGGTAGTGGTGAATTTAGTTGAAATGGGAATTTAGTGTACACCTGGGTGTTCATAATTAAGAGAACAGGAAAAAAGTCTATTATCAGTCAGAAAGGGCTTTTTTTTTTTTTTTCTTTTCTGCAGCATTTCATCTCTAATGACTTTTTTTACATAATAAAACATCCCATGCTGCTGCAGAACCAACTAAATGCTTTATATTTGGGGCAATAAAGGTTTTTTCACTTCTATTACCAATGGGAAATATTAGGGAGGTCTTTGACTGTACATGCTATATGAGCAAACACCACTTAAGCCAGGCTCTGCTTCCTAAACAAGTATTTAATCTCCTCATTAAAGATATATGAAACTAGAAATCAATGAGCACTGGTGGTTAGAGCTTTTTAGCGGAACTAATGGCTACACCTTGTCTAACATTAGAAACTTCACTTGTGGTTTACAGCTGCTACACATGGAGAAACAGGAATCTAGAAGGAAAGACTTTCAGTTGTGCTAATAATTATACAAAGAGTTCTGAATAAGCAGATCACATAAATATGTAACATAAAAAATCAAACATTTTCAGTTCACATTTCAATCTCTTAGAAGACACTGAGCTCTTGCTGCAAGACTCGAGATAAAAGCAATAAAAATGCTATGCCTTGAATAAAAACTTCATTCAGTCTGTTATAAATTCACCTACAGCAGAAACAATCACAAATTGGAAATGCTAGTGTTGGGAACAGTCTGAACTGGAGAGTGGGTGACAAAATTTGCCTGGATATATGTAGTGCAGATACAATCTATTTTGTTTTCTAAAGTAACAATGGAAAAAAGAATTAATTGCATGAACAGAAAAAAAAAAAAACAACCATCACTGTTAGATTTTATTTCTGGTCCCATATCTACATTTCATCTAAATGATTTGCAGAAGAAATACTGCGAAATGTGAGTGATATTTCACACAAAATGACTGAAATAATGTAAGAAGATACCAGCATGTACCAGGGTGCTGTTTTTGTAGCTTGAAGCCTGGGAGTGTATTGCCTGTCTTGTGTCAAAGCATGAGGACTTACGGCATTGAAAGTGCAAAGCCTTCTAGGATAGTGCAGGGGGTGCAGGACTGTTACTATATCACCCACCCAGCCCTTTGGGAGTGATCTCTGGAGGGGATGTCTTCAGTACCATGTTAAGCTGTTATCTTGGAGCACAAAATAATTGAACTGAGTGAATGAAAACCAGAAAAAATCAGCAAGCTAGTAGCTAAGCACTGTGGATGATCAATAGCCCAAAGCTCAGACTTGCTCACTGGCCCTCTTCTTGTATTTGTACATCTATAGTGTATTTGTAGATAATAATTAATTTACAGGAATATTTTCCAGTTTAATTAAATTTTAAAAATCCACGGATGGAAAACATTAGCATTATACTCTATTTTAATTGCTGCAAGGTTGCAGGGCTGATCATATCTGGTTTAAGACATCTGTGCTGTAGTTTTTATATCAGTGTATAAAAATGACAGGGAATCTGAACAGTTATTTCATATTGATGGGTAGTTTCAGACACTGAAAAATGACTCTACAAAGAATTCAACAGATGTAATCATCATCTGCACCCTGTCTTCATCCATTTTGAAAACATGGCTACATTAAAGTGAATGGTAAAGTGCTGATTTTGGTAAAGTTGGACATACTGAGTAGCAAAGCCATTCTCCTTTTTAAAATCTCATGTGTTTCACTAAATATATAGTGATCACACATTTCTTGCTGTGAGTGGTCTCTTGAGTTACAAAACTGTAAGAACAGAGCTGCAAGACAGAAAAAAAACAGACTTTAAATAAGCAGACAGATACAAAGCAATGTTTCTCAGTAGAGAAAATTGCTTGATAGAGTTAAATCAGTATTAAAACAGATTGTAGTTAACAAAGATTATTTTTATCATTTTGTATTAAAAAGATAAAGATAATTGTGTGAGACTTGTGGAAATAAATTCATATTTCAGAGCACACTTTTAACATCTGTACAAAATTTGGGGGGTTCCCATCACAAGGAATCCTCCTTGTTTCACAGGAAGCCAGTTTTGCCCAAACAACAACATTATTTTGACTAGAATATTGCCTAACCTAAGCCAGGATGGGATATTTCACAGAGAAGTGTGTCATATTGTTCTCTCCCTGTACACTGCATGTTTGCAATTTCAGAAGTACCCAATTTACTTAGATACAAAAAAATCAATACTTAGTACTAAATTTCAGACCTAAGAGGCTATAGATTTGCATAAATGTTCATGTCTTTGCAGAACTCCAAGCACAATCAATGGACTTGATGCATTCCTGATTTCAGTTAAGTTCGAAAAGAGTTACGCAGTGGGTGTGGTAATTGCAAACATCATATTTTAGCATTTGTTGCTACTAAAAACTGTCTCTGTATTTGTATATATGTTCAAGTAAATAACTCAAAACAAACTCTGACATTCTTCCAAAATGATTTCGTTCCTTTTTTTTTTTTCCTAATAACTGTCTTGATGGAGATAAGAATACTCATGTAATAGTTCTCAGGTACTACTAAAAATCATAATTATGGACACAGAACATTATAAAGAATCCAGACACCTCTGCCCCACAAAATAATATATAAAGTTATCATTCAAAGTGAATCTAAGTTTCTGCCAGTTTTCAAGTAAATCTCATCACAGGAGTGCCTATACTGGAGAATACAACTATTCACCATTGGTGATGTTGAAAGCAAAGAAATTGAATTGATTTATGAAATAATTGGCTTCTGGGCTCAGTATTATCTCAGTATATTCTGTGTAAATTCAGCTTGACGGTTAATGGACAAAGCGTTGTTCCATTGTCCAAAGAGGGGGAAAGGACGGAATGACACAGTGAAATAACGATTTGCCATTTGGGATTTGAATTGGTAAATTTACTACCATTCTACTATGGTACAATTTCATGTTTATTGCAGATGACACAATGATTTTATCTTATTTTTTATGTGGGCTGCATAGAATTCCATTTATTACTCTTTTCCAAATTGGCTGATTTAGGTACCTAGTATGTAGTGCTATATAGTCAGTTGAAGTACCCTCAAAAGTGATTTCTCCAGATTAGGGCTGACAGCACAGTCAAGTTCACTGAAAATTTTGCCCTAGGAATTGGCAGACACACAAGGATTGGTATTTAACCAATGCATAGAGCAGAATAATATGTAGATTCCTTCAACATCTTTACCTCAGTAACGTGAGTTGTTTTTTCTATTCTTGACAATAATTTCAATTGTCTAATCCCTCAATCTGTTGTGCTAATAATGAATATGGAAACCAAAGCTTTCATAAGTGAAATCTTTTTTCTTTTAGCCTTTTGTACACCAGAATAGTTATTTATACATTGAATGATGCAGTGTGATTAAATCCAACCAAAGTTGGGACTCATGCTTAAAACCCAGCTCAGCTGTACATAGTCTGTAGATACAGATATGTTCCAGGAGTGCTTATATTTCCAGGCACAAAAATAACTCAAATTTGAGATACTCTTTGTAGCCTGAAAATTGCCTGGATGCCTGGATATACACAGAAGTGCCAGCTGAGAAAAATAAAGGCTTCGGGCAGATCCATGTTTAGGAAAATTAACATCCTAACTCTGCTTAAAAAAAAAAAATGTCCTCAAGTTTATGACCAATCTGCTGTGCAAATAGTTCTGACCTTCCCCAAAGCTTTTGATCATTCACCTAGTAAACAAATGGTTCTCTACTCTCCCCTCTGAGAGTCCTGAGCTTGTATTTCCAAAAGGTTTCCATAGGAAACAACTTTGGAGAAGTGTCATGCCAGTATGAAAGTTTCCTTCATTGCCCTTATATAGCCTTTGTTTTTCCAGGAATGCCTGAGTCGTGGATACACACACAGGTCAGAGAAAGCTGACAATCTTCATCTTTAGGAAGGACATGGTTCCACATCTTAAATGCATAACCATTTTGCATTCAACCATCATTGACTAAAACCTAAGTTCATGATGGAAAGGGGACCAGAACCACAGTTTTGCTCTTCTCCTCAGAGTGGTCTAGCCATCGTATTAAGATGAGGCTGTCTGTTGCATGGTCTGGTTCCAAAGATTTCTGATTGTACAGTGATTTTGCTGGTTAAAGAGTATTTCTTAAGATACCTGTTTTTCTGTGGTCAGCTAGCAGTTCATTTTCTTCAAGATAAATTTAGCCTAGAAATGTGGTCTTCCTATAACTAATAGAAATTTTTTGGCAAAGGGGGACATCACTGATTTACTAGGTGGATTGACATGTTAAGATACCTAACACATATAATGGGAGGACGGTGAAAGACAGAGAAAGATGCTTATCTTAGGCAAATTGGCAAATCTTCAGAACTCCCTCTGTCTTCCATTGAGTACAGAAGTAATTATTAGTGGACCAACTATCCTCACTGGGCTCATTGCCTGTAATTTCAGTAAACACCTAAATTAAGTTTATTACATTCTACCCATAATAAGCAAGCTGCCTTTTTAAGTTTCCATTGATTTTAACTGAGAGTCAAGATGAGCTATTTACAATACTTGTTCATGTAATGGTACACCGCATAGGATATATCATCTTGTTTGCAAATTCTTCAATTTTCCTTTTTTATACATTGTGACTTTTTCCTGCTGAGAAAAGTAATTTCCCAGCATATATTGTATGCTGAGAAATATTTCTTGCATAATTCTATGCTTACATTTTATTTTCATGCCTATTGCAAATCTGTAAGATGACATTACTAAAACTTTAATAATAACCATTTCATTGTTCTAGCTATCTTTTCTAAACACCATAAAAGAATTTTTTTTTTCTTTCTGCTTTCCTTCTGATACTTTTCAGCTCTCCCATCTCCCATTTGCTTGTGTTTATAATCTTCAGCCCATGTGCCATTTCAGGAAGCAGTTTGAAAAACTGTGTTATAAAATAAATGCTCTTGGTCCAAATTCTAATTTCAGACTAATTTCAGAGGAAAGTTTTCAATATATCTTACAGAGTTCCATGTGCTGGAGAGTTCATGACAGGACCCAAATGCAATATGAGAATATGTTTATTGCAAACTGTAAAACAAACTGCTTTATTAGGCATATATGAGCTATATATAATTAAACTGCTATTTTTTAAGGGTATGGTATTATAGCTGTTTATGTTCAGAAATTTAATAGCCACCTAAAATGTACTCTGAACTGAAAACAAAACTTTTTTTTTATGTATTATCATATTGCTATTGTTGCTACTGTTTGCTTCAATAGTGTGAAAAATCTACAAATGTAATTAGCTATACTGCTTGGGTCAGATTCTAAATGAAATATTTTCAAATGCAAAAATCCAACAGAACAAGAAAACCTAATATTGATGGATAGTAGGCCAGTATTAATTTTCATCATTTTCCTAAGAAATTTTTCTTTTATAATGAAACTTCATGGCTGTTCTCACAAAACAAACAAACAAACAAACAAACAAAAAAAAAACCAAAGAGTTTTTCACTGTAGTACTGACATCTTGTCATCTTAAATATGTAGTCCATGTGCAAAAAAAGTTGCAAGAAAGGAAAAGATTCTTTCACATTAGTTTTATGCAGCTCATATAATTTCATTGATTCTCATTCCCTCTTATTTCTCTATTTATTATGGATACAGTAGGAAAAAAAAATATTTTAAATATTTTTCCAGTAAATAAATACTCTGATTGTACTGGTTCTTATGACAGTTTGTCTATCTTTAAAAGTGAAGCAAACACTATGTTTAATAATCCTGATTCTGGTATTAGCTCTGAAAGAATACTTGGTAAAATTGAATTTTTTAAGCTATCAGAAGTTATTTTTCTTTCACAGCTGTAAAAAAATTTACTTCAAAATTTTCTTCCATGTTAAGATATTACACTTTGAGGGGTCAGGGACTTTTGTAGTATACTACAGTGCTCCCTGAATCTGTAAAGTAAGATGAAAAGTAAAATTCCTTCCATATACATTTTCCCAAGACTTTTCCCTCTCTTTTTTTATGCTTTTAAATTATATTTTTAAATTAATGAGTAATTAATTATATTATTAATATATAATAATTAATGAGAGATGTTGATATCAAGGTATCAAATATCAAATAACACCATTACTGTAGATAAATAACAGTTTATGTCATTGAAAGACTTTTGGCATTCATTAAGATGGCACCTGTGCATTACACAGCATGAAAATCAAATAAAATAATATTAATTTAAATATGGGGACTGTAATTACAACAATCTGTAACAATTTCAACAGAGACTTTTTAGCTTAGTTTAGATACCAGTATTCCAGAAGAGTTACTCATCGTGTGACATGAAAAACACTTGTGACTTATTTAGAGCCTCTCGAGTTTTAATTTATTGTCCCAGTCCTGAAAACACTTATACATTTGAGCAACTTTATGTATTCTGATATATTTCAGTAAAAATTCTAGTGCTGAAGCTTACTGACTTGTCTTCTTAGGATTATATCATGTTATGTCAAAAATTCACATAATAAACTCCATTAATATTGTACATTGAAGGAATCTGTAAGACATCCAATGGACTGTTTGTAAAGTATCACAGATTGCTAATACATCACTAAATTGTCTTTCAAAGTCGATGAAAACCATGCATTTTAGAGAAGATGGTTTCAAAACAAAAAAAAAAAAAGAAAATGGTTCTCAGACATGGTGTTTTCCAATGAGCCGTCCCTCAAAGCATTTCACTGAAACAAATTCTCTAATGCTCCAGATTACATGAGTGGGAAAGTTTTAAAAATGCATTTAAACAGGTCCTGTCAAATATTATACTACTTAAAGTCTTAATGATACTGTTCTTATAAAAAAAGAAAATATTTTAAAAACAAAAGCAAAATTTCATAATACATTTGTACATTTTCAAATATTAAAAGTACTTTGCATTTATGATTACATTTATGTCTGTCATCATAAGCCACATGGGATAAGAAGGAATGATGTCAAATCATATAAATTGTTCACATCTATCATATTGCAATATATAAGTAAGGTTCTAGTTTTAAAACCAAATAATATTTTTAAAATGCAATAGTAGTCAAATAAATACATGCAATTATGCAAAAGTAATCATATGTTTATAAAGAAAACACCTTTCTTGTGAAGAAAAAGGTATTTATATGGAGAATTCAGGTAGTTATATATGAAGAAAATACCATTTACATATAACCATTATGGATTAATAGTACATGGCCAACATGTATGTGCACATACAACTTAAAGTTTTACTAAATTTAACCTAGAATTAGGTTAAATCTTATTGTAGTGAAATATTTGAGTAGAATACTGTTAAGTTCAGTAAAAGTTTCACCTCACAGCTTTTAAATTTATAGAGGACATGACTGCATGATAATGCAGAAAAACATAGGTTAGGGTGACATGGATAAAAGAAAAATCAGTTAGATGACACTCAGCACTAAACATGGCATTCTACATGGCTGTTGACAGTTAGTATTTTATGCCTTTACCAATTAGGCAATCAGGGAGGAACATCTTTCTTGTTTCAATGGAAAAGGTATTAAAAGGTAACTGAAGCCTTGAAATCTATTTACTTTTTTTTTTTTTTTAACCGAACAGGAATATTTTAGAATATGTCATTCTCCAAATAGGACCTTACCATTAAGTGATCTCTGGCACAACACATATTTTCTTTGGATTCAAGCTGCAAACTGTAGTAGATGTTTCCAGGATGTCAGTTTTCCAAGATATGCAACTTGCCTGGAGTCTCAACTGTAAAACTTAGGAAATAATTAAAGACAAAAGAATTTCTTCTTGTCCTTCAAATTTATAAATATATAATATATTAATATATAATAACCATAATATATGCATTGTACTAGCATACGAATGAACATAGTCATACAGACTTTAAAAAAAAATCTAGTTCCAAGAAACCTTAACATAAATGAAAAAACTAAATTTTTAAACAAATCCTATATTAAATGTTACAACATTTACTTGTGCGATATCTTTACGAAGTTGTAAAAGTGAAATAGGTTTTGATAAGTAATGAGCCAAATTGAGTGACATGAAGTATAAGATACTGATTGCTACAGTATTGATTACTACAATATTTTCTAATCACACTTAGTAAACAATAAGGGAAAGGCCAAGTGCAATGTTCACTGTTCAATTTATATAATCTGTAAAGTTTACCACAGATGAAAAATAGACTGCATTAACCTATTGCCTGGAAACAGTTAACTTCATATTGATAATTAAGAATATATGCTCTCTTTTCATGTAAAAGATGGGACATATGTCTTTTTTTTTTTTTTTTTGTGTGTGTGAATATATAGTAGATGTTGTGCATATTACTTGAACAGATAAAAAGAAATCTAGAATCTCTACAGAGTATAGCTGAAGATTGCTATACTGCTGCTTCTTCTGTCATCAGGCCTGCTTTTGGTTGTGCACCATGGTCTGATGAAAGGAGTGATATATTCAGTCAACCTACAATGTTTACTGTTTCCTTCCCGTGTAGATCTCAGCATGAGGTCCTGCCATCCCATCAGCCCACCACCTCTATGCTTTGTTCACTAGCTCTGCCATGACTTCATGTTAGCATTCCCAGTTAAAAACAAATCAAAGCAAAGCAACAACAGCAACAAACCAACACGTTCTCAACTATTTATCTAACTTCTGTTACTGTATAATAATATTAAATAACTGACAGTGTGCACACAAATTGTAGAAGACTGTTAATGACCTTATAGTGCCGCTTGTCTTAACTTGTCAAAAACGTCTGCCATTCCTACTCTATACCTGGACCTTCATAGTACAAGTACCATACACTCGGCCTTCACACATTAATTTCCTCTTTAGATTTTAGCACTACAATTTCATCTATAATTTCTGCAATTCTCTCCACACTATTCAGTGTTCTGGATGTTTATTTCAGGTTTAGCTATGATTTAATGCCCTCCACATTTCACAACACATTCTCATTTCCAGGCCTAGTCCACAGAAATCTTTCTGCAAATAAATCAATTTTCTTTCCTTCATCCAAAGCCCCTGGATTTATATCGCTTCCTTTGTCCTATTTTTTAAACAATGTTCCACGATTCTCTTCTTTGATTTATTAGAAATAAAATAAATACAATAAACTGAAAAGATAGTTATATAGAAGAATAAAGTCAAGGGTTTTTGTGGTAATCTTGAAGTAATGGAACAAACGACTTGTCCAACACATATTTGAAATTTAGAAAATAAAAATTCCTGGCTTCTGTATTTTAGCTGAAAATAAAATGTGTTTGTCTAAGATGAAAATACTAGTACACACTAATCTGCTTGGTACTATTACTACATCTATGTACTTCGAATTACCTTGTGTGAACACTCTAGTGTAATGTATTATAGCTCTCAATTAGTGTAAGAAATAATATCACTGCTGAATTTGACCTACTATTTTTATGAAATAAAAAGGTACATGAAGTTCATCAACTAAAAATCCTGAAATTTTGGAGATAATGTCTAATCTCACCTGAAAATATACAGACAACCAAAGCCCACCTGAAACAGATACGGAGCATCTTTACGTACATATTAAAACATACTTCAATCATCTTTGAATTGCAAGAGTACAGAGGTTTATAAAATAGTTACAATTCTTAATCTTATGTATTTCTGACAATATGCATAGGTGATGTTCTCAAAAGAGCAATGTGTAAGTACTTTGCTGAATAGATAAATATTTTTCCCATTTATTCTGCCTAGAGAACAATGTGAACTGAATATTTCTTTTAAATCCCAAAGCCATTTTATGTTACATTAGGTTAAAGTTGCAATGTGATGAAATGTGATTTTATTTCTTGCCTCGTAGGAATAATGTACCACATGAGAGAAATGGAAGAAGGTAAATGATCTTAAACGACATTCCAAGATGATGTTGGGAACTATTCACTAACAAATTTTTGGTTACAGGCAAACTGTTGAAGGTGTAACTGGAAAAGGATTAAAAGACCTATGAGTAAATATATACAGTAAAAAGTTAATATTACTTTTTCAGAGAGGTGTCATGTCTTGGACTTCTGTTAAGTATTTGAGGAAACAACAAGAACACAGATAAGGATAATAGCATTGCAAAAATTTTCTTTTGTTTTCAAAAAGCTTTTGGTAAAATCTCACTACAAATTTTCACAGAAAACAAGTTGTCATGAAATAAGAGGGAAGGTCGTCTTATGGATTTATAGCAGACTAAAGATAGGAAACAGAGACAGAATTCATTAGTAGTTTTCAAAATGAAAAGTGGTTTCCCAAGCTCTGCTCTGTTTATCTTATTTGGTTATCACTCAGAAAAAAAAAAAAAANGTGACAAAATTTGTCTATGATACCAAATCAAGCAAGATAGCCAATTTTTGAGAAGTCTACAAAGAGCTGCAGAAGAATTTGAAAATTCTTTCAGGAGGAAAATAGTCCATATAAGTATATAACCTAATTAAGAATAAAAGTGATGGAATCTAAAATAACTGTTGCCCCTCTAGAAGATCTGGAATTGCTTGGTTCTCAGTTCACATCAGCTCAATGTCACAAAGGTAAAAAAGGTTACAAATTAACAGAAATAGAAACCAAGCATATCATTCAATTAACACAGTGTCATCTATGTTTTGAATATTCTATACAGTTCTGTCACCATATCAGGAATCATATAACTGAAAAGCTTCAGAGAAGGGAGCAAAGATATATTGTAGTATTCTCAATTTGGAAATGGTTGAATGTGGGTAGGACAGACAGCTATAAACTCATGGATAGTGTGGAAAAGGAGAATAAAGAACAAAATGCTGTAAAGACTAGCAACACAATTAATCTCTGAATTTTGTTCAGTTTATTTCATTCCTGTGGGTACCTCAGAGGTAGAGTTGTTATTCACTGCTTGCATACAGCAGTTTGTATAACCACAATATAGGTCTATATGATTAGGTAAGAAATCATGCATTTGATTTTAATTACAAAAAGGGCAACTGATAACAAAACTGCTGTCAGCAACTGACCTTAATTTGAAATAAGGCAGTTTAATTTGAAGGATCCAAATGTAATAATCAGAGTTGCATTTTATTCTCTTAACGAAAAACCAATCTAAATACACACTGACAATGTATGTGATTTAGTGCTCCTGTTCCTGCAGACACTTCTGAAAATCCCAACCCATATCTATCTTTACTATTCTCCTTAGAGAAGACTTTTTCCTTTTCCCCTTAAATTGATCCTGTTACATATTTTATAAACTCATACTTGAAGAACTAAATGTGGACATTTTAAATAGAAAGCATAACACCCTATTATACTTCCATAAAATAATCAGAAGCTATTCTTAGTAACAGCAGTTTAAACACTTTTTAACCTTCGGAAAATTGTTAAATTTCTGACATATCTCAGTGCACCAATTTATGTTTTGCCACATTCTTATATGTCTTGACAGCCTACAGGACACACCTTCTAACAAGATTAAATCTAATTTTAAATAGCTATGTTATTAATGTAAGTTCTTTGGACTTGCAGTATGATTGAAATTAACTAGGTTTTTAATTATACTGTAAGTGAATGAAAACACAAGCTCTCTATTATAAGCATATCAAATAAATGGAAGTGTTTCCTTTTTGCTAACTGTTAAGGGACAACATTGTTTAGAAGCTGCAAATGACCTGATCTTGAAATTTAGAAACGTTAAATGAAACAAAGTGCTGTTTTTTATTCTTTCATTTCTTATCTGTGGGCTTCCTTGTGCCATATCTGAACATGTCTCTGGGTCTGAACATGTTACGTCCCATGAGGTTACCCTGATTCCAGCTATTTAGGAGCTCATAGTTGTCTTTCTTATCACAACATATTAATTCCAGAAGAGATACGTTATTTATTCATATTTTTTTTTATTAATAAATTTACAATGGTTGTGTTTATTTTTCCTTCAGAATTACAGCCACACCACAGAAGACAAAAGTTACATGGAGGATGGATAGTTTCCTAACAGATTACTACTATGAATGATAAGAGGAAATGAATATTTCTCAGTGCTAATTAAATGACAATTCATGTGGCTCTCCCGTTATGTCACTTTGGTTTTTGAAACAGAAAGCACGACTCAATGAGCTGTTAATACAATTAAAACATATCTTTTCCCAACCCCAAATTTTAGCTTGCTGTATAACATCTAGAGACCATTTATAAGAAAAAGAATAAAAATAAAAAATCTGGAATTGAGTATTATATACTTTGATATATACTTAGATAGATAGATTAAATATATAACTATCCAAACCTTTTCTCAACATCTGCCCAGGCCCCAAGGCTACTCACAGGCCAGGCTCTCCCTGGCCAGCACCCACGGGGCTCCTCCCACCCTGCCCAGGACCCCATGTCACCCCCAGGGCTGTCAGCCCTGCCCTCATGAGACCACAGCAGGGCCGGTCTCTGGCCATAGGCCCCATCAAGCGAGGCCCACCCACAGGCCCTCGTCCCGGCCTGGCCTCAGCCCGTCCCTGTCACAAGGGAGCCTGGAGCCCAGTGCCAGGGCTGCCCAAGTGCCCCCTGGTGCTGCCCTGCTCCTGGCTAGGGTGGTGGGACAGGCCCTGGCTGCCAGGCCCTGCCCTGCTGCCCCCATGGGGTGCCCCCACCAGTACCAGCCCCCGTGGCACCCTGACACCAGGGGAATAGCATATTTCTTCCTTTAGTGAAGATTTTGTTACTAAAAATGACAGTTCAGAAGGGATGGTGAACCTGGCAACAGGCTGGAGGTATGTTTATTTGCGCTATGGGGAATCGGAATGAAGTCAGAAGAGCAGCAGATTTCCTTTTAAACCGGTTAATATGTGCACAGAGTAAATTAAATTAATATTGAACTGCCTCATTCTTAGAGTGTCTCCATGATATTTTTACTTATTTCCTAGTTAGTAAACACCTGCAGCTGAATCACAGTATGCTGTCCCATAACTCCAGCATCTAAAACATGTGCTACCAATAAAACATCTGTAGATATATTCAATAAGGGCCGCCCCTTCATGCCAGTATAAGATGAATGGAGAAGTTTATGATGAAAGGTTTGTGGTCTGGCAGAGAAGGGAGAAAGAAGTCTGGATTAGCCACTGAGTGCAAGATGTTTTCATAGCAAGTTATTGTGATTAAAATCACAGTTGATCTATTTTCCACAGCTAATCTTCTAGTTGGTGCAAGAGGTATTCTGTAATAAGCTAATTAAAGGGCTGACACTCAGGTAGATTGCACAAGTAGCTCTTTCTTTGATCCTGTACCTTTTCTGGTGGATTTGATTCAACAAATTACTATACTAATGTGGAGATATAGTGGCATGAGACTGGTCAAATGCACGGCAGTCAGGTTTGCCGAGACACCACAGTTAGTGCAAATGATGATCAGTTAGTTGCTTACCTATTGCATTGCTTTGGATACATAATATTCTACTTGCAAATCATGTACAGTGTATTGTAAATGCGTACAAAACCAATCTAGTTCAAAATCAATGGACCCACACAGCTACAAGCCAAAGATATGCACATTTTATCACAGTTTACATTCAATGCTCAAATTAACATCCTGTTCCTTAAACATATCCTTCGCCAAGTATGTAAGGAGGTATCTTTGGTATCAGTGTTGCTGTGCTGGAGTGTTAGATGAGTGCAATTCTTTCATATCTTTGGTGAGGAGAAATATACAGGAAAATCACAAGGATGACAACTAAAGATCCATAAACAGAGATACTGGGATACCAACACTTGAGTTTTTCTTACTTTCATCACTGCTGGTTGTTGTCTTTTTCCTCTGGATGCCCACGTCAGTTGGCCAGTTAGATTCACAGGTAACTTTTGCTGATATTATTGTGGGAGATACAAAGTTGTGCAGGAAAACACTTCTGTGGATATTTTCATCATGGATATTTTCATCATTTTCAACATAAGATACTGTGTAAGCCCTCCTTGCTAAATGAAAGCTAAAGCTTATGTCAGGCATCACAAAGCACACAAGGCCCTGATTTTGTATCATTAAAGACTCATTATCTCTTTTAACTTCTGTTGAAAGCATTCATCCATAACCATAGCTACCACTGAAACAATAGAAGCTACTAGATCAGTAATAATGCATTTTTGCCAGTTTAAAAAGCCTTTCAAGGATGGTTTGGATTTCACAACACAGGGTCACAAAAAGCTCATATACCAGGAAAATAGGGAAGGCTGTTTCTGAAAGTAATGTAAAAAACAAGCAGGTGTGAGAGAGATGCAGAACTTTCTTAGTCCTGCCTTTAAATCTTGGCTTTAAATTTGACTTTGGGTTAAACTTCATTTCCAGAGAACAGGAGAGTAAATATTTTTAGTGCTGAGTCCTGAAGAGAAAATTCTTGAATGGAACAGAATGAAAAAATCTCAATATAGTGACTTTACCACTTTCTTCTGTACTAATATATAGTCTTCTTGCTGCAAAACTCTCCTTTGAATTCAGCAGTGGATTATATGAACAGTAATTTCTACATTTGCAGGTTTTGTTTACATTTTCATTATACCTCTGCTGTATTATCAGATGTCTTGATACAGTTTTCAAGCTTATAGCTACTTTAATCTGCTCTTGCACTCAGCATATCTGAGTGAGCTTGTTGGCATAAGGGAATTTTGAAGGTTATATTGCAGTACATTAATCAACGGAAAATGAAATGCACTTGAGACATGATCAGCCAGTTTTAATTCATTGCAGAAAGTTATAGATACCAAAATGCATTTAATGTAATCTGATCTCTTTATTCAAACTTGAATTTATGAGCAATTCAGCAGGAGCAGAATGACAACTTTGTTTTAAAAATAGTAGTCTATATTGAATGCCATTTTAATGTATCTCTGACATATTTACATTTATCGAGTAGAGAAAAGTAGAATCTTTGAACATAAATTTCTGTTTTCACAGAAAAAACAGGGGAATAAAATTCTTTCATTTCCTGCAATATGATATGTCGTTATGATGCCGGTCGGCTTGATGATAAATGTTAAATAAATCCTCTGCATTTGGAGGCCAGTAAACACGTTAGGATCCTGGTAGATTGTTACTGTTGTATTTTAAGAAATAAATAAACAACATCAGTGTGCACTGTTCTATAAAAGACTATTTTGTGCCTGCAGAGCAAAACTGTACTTTGATCCTGGCTGGCTGAATGTTCATAGCTCAGCATATTAACAAACATAAGTCTACAATTAGTTCTCTTGCTTAGAAATGGACTGTAGCCATCCATAAACATAGCTCAGGTGTGTTATTATTACAGGGTATTATTTTGCTAGCTATGCCTAGTCATAAGTCCCAACATGACTAGTGGTCTATAGTGTTGTGACATGGCTTTGGTTACCTTTATTTGGGAAAAGTATTTGTTTTTTCCATAGGAGTGATCCATTACCATGGATGAGAGAGAAACTTTGGTTTCTTATCTTGAAAACATTGATAGCAGCATTCCTAAAAAACTGATAGCAGTGCTCCTAAAAACTGCACTGAGAGTATTTGTAATTCCTGATTTATGCCATTTATGGAGCTGAGAAAAATCAACTGATTTTGGCAAAATGTCATCACTTAGGTGAGTGCTTGTAAAAAGACATTAAAATTCTTGCCTTTATATAAATAAACTGATAGCTAGCAAGTGCATTGTAGTTCTTGCTGTACAGTTTGTCTCCTAATGTTTTGCTAGGCAAGAGATTTCATAACAAATGGCCAGTCTGTTTGTACATCAATGGAATCCAGAGGCATGCAGAATCCATATGTAATGTAGAACAGCATATAAACATTTAAAATACATATTTCAAACAAATTAGATATGAATGACAAGACTGTGAAAATCAGTCTTACATAGTAACATGTAAAATATGCAATATACTCTAACCTGTAGAAACAATTTGAAGCTATCAATACTATGCAAAATTATATGTGTTATTGTCATTTTAAAACTGAAATATGGGCTAGAAATAATGAAATACAAACTTAAGATCTGGTATCTAATGTAAGTAGTATTAGAATACTATGTAACAGCTTATGGTCACAGATTAGCTTTGGCTAAATTTAAAAAAAAAACACAGGGGAATGTAAAGATTGTGATGACGCATCTGGGAAAAAATGTGTTAATACAAATTGTTTTTGTATTCTCCTTTTAACCTTTACATTACATTTAAAATTTTGATTCATATTTTGTTTTACTGTATCTGAAATTATACAATTTCCCCTAAACTAGCTGACTTAGAGCTTTCAAAGTGAAGCATTTTTGGTAAAGATTTTTCTTCTGGTTTGAGATGAAAATGAGTATCAAATGATCAGAATTCCAAGAGGGAAAAAACTTCCATTTGCAACCATCTCTTCACTTCAATGAGTAACTTAGAAGTTAAGTGAGTTTCTTAAGGTCACAAAGGAAGTTACGTTTAGACCCAGGAAAAAAAGCTGAATGGTCTGATACTCGTGCCAGTATTTTATCTACTAGATATTTTTCCTTTGTCTTTCTAACTATGAGATCTGAAGTGTCGTGAACAGTGAGGCATCTGGTGCCTGTGAGTGAGATTAATTAGAAGCTCAAGTGCTTAACAATCTTTAGTACGCTAGACTACTATAGATGTGGGTTGGTTTATGAATAGAAGTCTTAACTTTCCTATTTAAAGTTCACTTAACAATAAAGTATCTTCTCTAAAGCTAAAACACAATGAGTTCTTTGTTATGAACAGTATATTTTTGTTCATGGTTTGCTAACTTTGCTGTATTTATATGTTGATTCTTCTGTGCATAACTATGTAGTTATATAAACTGAAACCTATTGTTTATACATTAATACATATATACAATATTGTATATATTGATTATACATTAGATGTTCTTCATTCACTAGTGCTATAACTGCAGACATTTCTAGTAGATACTTTTGCTCATTAGGAAGCCAAAATGGATTTGATTTAGATATCTGTATTTTGGCCTTTGCAGATTATGAGGGAAGAGTAGCATAGTAGGTTCTGCTGTGTCTCTAAGCAGCCCAGAGGGACTACAAAGAACAAAGGAGACATGGTGTAGCTGAAATAGAAGTTTCTCTGTTGTTTTGGAGAAGCCCAAACAGGGCTCTCAAGAATAAATTACTCCAATGATACCTCTAGCATGATTAAGTAAGCTCAGGGTTATGCAGACACATTTCCTTTAAAAAAATAAAGTATGCTCAGAAACCCCTCTATGTAAGGAACATAAATCAATAAATAGTATGAATTTTTACTGCTTTAAGAAAGCAGGAGGAGCTTATCAAGCAAGAAATTAGAAAAAAAAATGAAGGAACCTTTGGGAGAGAAGGAGAAAGAGTAATTGAGTTTTTTTCTACATCTAGGAAGTGTATAGTTACTCTTTTCTACTTTTTTTTTTTTTTGTAATTAAATGAGTGAATTCTCTTTTCCACCTGCTATATATTTGCCAGAGTTCTCAAGCAACTTTGGTTAGATAACTGAAAGCCTACAGCTTAATGTCACTGGAGACAAAAACATCACTTAACTCTTCTCTAAAGATGCTGTTAATGGATTATCACCATCCCACCCACAGCCCTCCAAGTATGCCTATTTGCTATGATCCTACTGGATGCTGTATGCCACAGATGCGCTTCTCAACCCCACTCTCTTTGGTCAGTGTTGATTTGTGTTTTTGTTGTTGTTGTTGTTTGTTTGTTTGTTTGTTTGTTTGTTTTGAAGTTTTGAGGCAGCATTAGCATTTTCATTTTCTGTGTGTTTAATTAGCCATATGTACCTGGAGCTAACACAGCTTCAATTGAACAGAACCAATGAAATTCACTGTTCTGCCCAGTAGTATATAAAGAAACAGCTGAATTAATATAGCCTGTTCTGTGATTTGCGTTGCATGATTTCTCCATGAGAACTGTGGTTGAAACTTTCCCAGAGTCTGAGGAATGTGGGACATCTTTTTTGTGTGTTTTGTCTGGTCTCTGAACTCAAACTGAAGACGGTTCAGTCACTTAAAGAAATTGCTGAAGGTAGTTTAGGGTAATCTGCTTGATTTTATACTGAAATACATTTGTGTGCTTAAATGATCAGTAACAACTAGCTTAAAAGATGTTCTTTGACCTATATATCAGCTGTCATTAGAAACGTGATTCCCATTGACCTAAATATAGCAAAGCTTTTCTCCTGAAATTCAATACATAATTTTCTTTTTTCTGCTTTACCTTCACTGTCTTTTGTATTGTGTGTATAAATACAAAGGACACTCAATACAGCTTAAAACATACTGTGACAAAGTTGCCCCTTCAGTAGATTTGAATAATTTTGAGCTGGCAGGCAAGTCAATGATAAGCATCATGTGGCCTTGCTGTAGGTGCTCTAAAACTATGCCCAACTTTAGTCCTTCTGTTAGTTATTAGCTAAAATGTCTTAGACCTGAACTTCTGGTTAGTTTACTGTTTTTTGTTCTAAGAAGAAAAACAAGAGAAGGTAAAACTCTGCTTGGTTGGCCAGGTAGGCCTCTGGTCTTCTGACCAGATCATGGAGGTGCAGTGGGTAATATCCCCTTTGCCCTGCTTGGCTGCTTCTGTTTGAGGAAGTGCAGCAGACATGGTATCTGTGTCCCTTAGCCATATCGGCCCTTGTGTAATGTAGACAGAGCCAACAGTGACAGCAATTTCATTATTTCCTGATTCCCCAAAGTACTGTATTATGGACAGATTTTATGAGATGGAACAATGCATTCAAATATTACTGCAAGCCAACGGGAGATGATGAAGTGTGAGGGCTGGTTGGCTGGCTTGTTTATTGTTTCACACCTCCCCAGTTTGGGCTAGGCAGTTTATTGTATGCAGAAAGTCTGTGAGATCCCCGTCTCAAAAATATTTTGCTCTATTCTTCATAGGAAAATGCAGAAGCAACAGGACGGTGGGAAGCAAAAGGAAACAGGAGAGAGAAGGTGATGATCTTAAAATAAGATTATTGACTTACTTGGTGATAGCTTGTAAGAGTCACAGCAAAAAGTGGTTCTCAATAACAATGAATCAGTTTAATTTTTCTGTACCAGGGTGTTTTCCATCTATATTTTGCTGTCAGAGGGCTATTTGATGTTATTCCATTTGTTATTTTTCCCCAATAAGAGAAAACAAAACAGTTGTTTTTATGTTTTAGGCTTTGATGAAGTATTTGAAAGAGAAGTTATATTTTAGTTTTACATTGCATGAGTTTTATATTATTTAAGTATATATCTGGATATCTGAAAAATCACAGTGGGCCTCAAAATCCTGCCTGGTAGTATGAATCTGCAAAGTTGTGATCATATAATAAAGACAAATCAAACTAAATTTTAAGTTAAAAGGATGGAAACATTGGGTAATTTCTTCTTCTTCTTCTTTTTTTTTTTTTTTTTGCCAGGTTTTGACTGGTACTATATATATGTTTATATAGAGTACTATATATATGGATATATATATGGATACTTTTTATACTTGCGTTGCTATTGAAGTTTTGTTTCTTTTCCGCTCATCTTTCAGTAAATTAATCTCAGGCAAACTCTGCTAAGATCTCAGCAAGGCACAGTAAGTAGTGTTGGTACTTAATCTCTTTCTGAAATGCTGTTTGTGAGGGCTTCAAGACAGAACATAGGGATCAAATGCCATTCTTTTTTTCCCTGTGCAAAGCCTTCACTTTCACTGCCCTTCCCTTAGCTCGGAGGGTTTTATTCAAAGTCTCAGTATTTCAAATATATTCAACTTCAGAGTGTTAGGTAGAAACCCTCTCTCTAAGGTAGGCTCTAAGACCCTCTGAGAGGCATTAAAACAGTCTCTGGCCATCCTAAATTATTTTCCTTGCTCTAGTTAAGAAAGTCCTCTGTTGTGTAAAACCCTCTACCTGCCAGGTGTTCCAGACTGTTCAGGACATGTTCATCCTAGACCTTACTGCTTATTGTTAGTATAATCCTAGAGCAGTGTAGAATGTGCCTATCAGTGCAATAACAATGTTTTTATTAGTGTTTTGTTACACTGGAGTGATGCATTGTATTAGTAAAGACAGAGACATTACATTTAGTCATTGTATCATAGAATCACAGAATACTTTGGGTGGGAAGGGACGTTAAAGTTCACCTAGTTCCAACCCCCCTGCCATGGGCAGGGACACCTCCCACTAGACCAGGTTGCTCAAAGCCCCATCCAACCTGGCCTTGAACACTTCTCGGGGTGGGGCATCCACAGCTTCTCTGCCCTCTTTTAGTTTAAAGCCATTACCCCTTGTCCTATCACTACACTCCCTGACAAAGAGTCCCTCCCCAGCTCTCCTGTAGGCCCCCTTTAGGTACTGGAAGGCCACTATAAGGTCTCCCCAGAGCCTTCTCTTCCCCAGGCTGAACAACCCCAACTCCCTCAGCCTGTCTTCATAGGAGAGGTGCTCCAGCCCTCTGATCATCCTCGTGGCCCTCTGGACTCGTTCTAATATGTTCACGTCCCTCTTGTGCTGGGGGCCCCAGAGCTGAATGCAGTACTCCGGGTGGGGTCTAGAAAATAATCTTCAATTATGTTTTTCCTGTTTGAGCTTGCAACTTGAATATGGATCTTCTGATAAAATATATTTATCAAGGTAAGTCTACAAAATCAGATGCCCCTCCTGAATAACTGCTTCTCATACTGTCCCAATGATCAATTATTGATGAACACAGAAATAGCTCATATTTACTCTAAAGCACTCTTGCAAATATTTTTCAGTTTTGGAAAATGGCTAACAACTGTTCTAAAAATGAAAGATTGTGTTGACTTAAACACTTTGTGATGTGTACCTAAATATGTTTATTACTGTTAGCTGGGATTTGTTACTGGAAAGGATTAATGGAACACATTGCATATTATTAAGACAATCTTGGATTTGTATCACATATATGTATTTGTATGCATAGCTTGTTCAGAACATTTATTTTGTATGTGCCTGATACTAAGAGATGTTTAGCATCTGTAGTTACCATTGAATTCAACAAAGTCTGCATTGCACATAGCACAAAGTAATACAGAGGTGATGCTGATGACTATTTTAAACTCTGGTCAGCTTATCTGTAGTGCAGCTAAAGCTCTATAACTTTTGTTTCTACCAAGACATTTTAATTTTCACTTTCTTGACAATAAAATCGATGTAAAAAGAATAAACAACAAAACCTTTTGTATGTATCAAACAATAGAGGACAACTTCAGATATGTGAAAAGTTTAAAATGCTCTTGGGACATACCAACCCAGACCTGTACTAATGTAGACGATGATTACGTGAGTTGGGGAAACGATTCCTCTGTTTTGGTCATGAGATAGCAGATGGTAAAGACTGAGATCAAACAGGTTTTGGTCTGCAGAGAATAGGGCAGCTGCAAATGCATGAACTGGCATTGACACTGGTTGTGAAAACTGACATCACTCTTCTGCCAAATTGCTGAGGTGCCCTTCAAAACTGGAGAGGCAGCTGCAGAGAATCAAAGATAAGTCAGCTCATGGCAGACGTGGTTTGAAGAACTGTGTAGATTTAGATTTAGAAGGTGCTATTTCAAGCCAGTTTCCTACTCCGGAGAAGGGAAAATGTAGAGCCGATGTGGCTGTCACTCACTGAGTTACAGCCACTTATTCTGTGCACAAATCTTCCCTGGTCATCAGCAGAACCCTGTGAGTTCTGGAGGTGCTTTAGAGTCATTCCCAACCAATTATTTCTCAATATATAGCCCATAGTATGGGAAATTTTCTGAGATCCAAATAAAATTGACAAGCTTTGGACAAAAGGTAATGAAAAAATGAATATTTGATAAAATGCACTGAGTTTAATGACAATGTTTCTCAGCAAAGAAATTCAAACTTCCACATAGTTCACTAATGTTCACTACTGTTTGCTAACATCAGCAGGAGTAAATTAACTGGACACTTACCATATCGAGGTGATAAATGCAATGTTGTTGAAATGACATTATAGTGTTTACTCAAATAATGTTTATGTTAAAATCAATCAAACAACACCTTTCTGACAGTGTAGCTTGCCTTCTAGTTATTTAGCACTTTTGGCATTCTGTGTAAGGATCTGATTCCCCATAATAATTAGACTGTACCACATCACAACAGTTGTTAGAGCATAGGTATCTAAACTTTGCACCAGGGGAACAATGTTCCCTTTAGGCCTTCAAAGCCACTGCATTTGAAGCATTGAAGTATCTGTATATTGATCAGAATATACCTTAATCAATATTGCACTCTGTTAATACACAGTCTGGAAGTACTGTTCAACAATGCCATTTTCTCATTGTTTTTTCTTCTTATGGATTTTTGCCTGGTTAAATTCTTATTTACAAATATACATTTTTTCTGTAGCTATTGAGAACTTCAGTCCTTTAAAGACTTTTTCTCTCACTGTGTTCCAACATTTTAGTGGAAAACTAGTCATAATGTTATCAATTAACAATATTCAAGTTTACTGAATAGCTTCAGTTATTTTAATTGAAAACGCTCATAAGTTGCATCTTTCCAGAAATGTTTTGTCTCTGCTCCTACATGCTTTGTCTTGCATAGAGAATAATAGAACAGTTGAAATAAACCCATAACTTGGTCCCAGGAAAGTATCTTTTGCAATATTCAGATGTCAGTGCGTCTATAGCTTCAAAAGACAGTACACACGGCACTTTCTGGTCCTTAATCAGTGAATGTCAGCAAGCTGAGAAAATCTTATCATCTACACAGACTCTTGAAGGAGTATATATGCCTAGTATATCCCTTGTCTGATCACTCTTGAGAGGACTGTTTCTTCTCATTCTGTTTTCCTGAGATGAATGTAATGAGTGTTGAAACCTATTATGTTCCTTTATAGTTCTGTGAAATGCAGGAAAGTAATTTAACAAAGTTTGTATTTCCATTATTTTCTGCTTAATAAAAATGTAGTGGCATTAGCATACTGTAAATAATAAATTGTTTTTAACTGGAAAATAACTGAAGTACACAAGTGATAACTAAACTTTCTGTTTATGCCTGTATGCTTAGTTTGAATGCCTTCAGTGTTGTTACTGGTGTTCAGAAGCACAGGTTAGTCAGGCTTCAGTTTGGTAGTACACTAAGGCAGGGAAGATAAAGTTGGTTTCCTTAGGTCAATATAGGAATCTTAATTTTCCTATGTGAAATGCACTTAATGAAAGGATCTGATCTGACAAGAACTGATTGAAGTCTTTCAGTTCACTTTGACTGAAAGTGAACTCTAACAATTACTGTTGTTTTCTGCTTGTGAACTTTTCTTGAGTTTACATTATTAATCTTCTTTTGTGTATAATTAGTTGATTATGTTATATAGTTGTTTAATTCTAAGTGAGATTTCCTTATTAGTGTTTGATTTGTACTGATTCTTTATCCTCTGATACTATTGCATGTTAAGAAGTTGAATATAATTAGTGTTTAGAGTAATTGCATTCTGTGTAAAAAGCTGGAAAGGGAACTGCAATTTCACGATTTTTCTAGATCTACTACAGGATGTTGCATTATTTTCCAGTTTCATGGGTTGCCTTATGAGTGCCAAGCAATATGTTCGAGTTTACCTATGTAGCCAAACAATGAATTGCATAAGAGGAATTGAGGTTAGCCAAAATTCTGTACCCCATCTGATAAAGTATGTTAACAGTGCACCGGCATGGAAGTGATGCATTTCTCTTGAAAATCCCATACTGGCTGATAAGAATTGAAGGAACTCATACATTTTGTCAGGGAGCAAGGCTTTTATGAGTGCAGCTTGAACACATCTGTGCCTTTGCCAATATATGGCCAAAAGACAAAATGCAACACGAGATTTTTATGCATTCCAAGGCCCATCTGCCATGAAAACACACTTATTTTTGTGGCTACAAGTTTATTATTGATCCAAAATGGTAAAGAAAAGGAAAAAAAAAAAAAAAGAGAAAAAAAAAGAAGGGTATCAGAAACAGTACAAGAAAAAAAGGCAACAAAAGGGAAAAATGCAGGGGAGAAAAGAACCATAAATCCATTCTTTTGTTGTTCTTCCAGCTGCATCTGTGAGTAATTGTCACAGTTACTAGTCAAACTGTATTTGACTTGTTGCCAACATGAATTTTCCAAAAACCAAATGTAAACAAACTCTGCAAGTGCTTCCTCATTTGCCAAGCCAGTAATTATTTACTTTGTTTGGGCCTGGTATTACTGTCAGTTCAGCTTTGCAGTCTGTAATGTGTTTGCTAATGAAACCATGAGGTCTAAAGCTATGTATTAACCTTGTCACCCTTCAATTTTGAGCTCAATAAAGTTGCACCATGGTTTTGTAAACTAGGGTTGAAGGATAGGCAAATGATTAATTATATTTTCTGTTTTCCTTTATCTAAGTAAATTGTTCATCTTTAAATCTGCCTTGCATTTAAGGTTAACTCACTGAATCTGAAGCACTGGGAGGATGTATCATTTAGAACGGTTATAATTACCATTTGTACTCCATATCTGAAAGCTGGCAAATATGCATAACCATACTTGACTTGATAACTCGTGAATTCATTTTACAATGATAACTCAGAGACAGTAAATGTGTAACAAGTAGATGGGAGGCACTCAGCTGGGGGAACAATAGGAATATTTAGATTGAATTTGGGTTGAATGTTTAGGCACTACATTTTATCCTGGACATGAAAGCTATACATGTATTATGTTTGTTTGCTGGGTAGAATTTTGGATTGCGGGTCCATTAATTCTGGAATGGAAAATAAGTGTAATACCAGAGATGAGCATAGAGTATCATTTTACTGCATATCACACACTGAACAGAATTAACTTTACTTAATGTAAATAAGCATGACTACTAATTTTTACTCTGAAACACTGTGGTTTTATTGGGGATTGTTTAAGGTTAGACAGTCAAATTGATTAGAACAGAAACAAACTCTTAATCCCATATGACCAGATCACTGGAACAGAAGACAATCAAGTTGTATGTGAAGTGTGCTGAGATTTTATGACTGTGAATTGTGGTTGAAACCTCGTTTTTCCATCCTTTGATCTTATGGTCACATGTTTCTTGCTGTATCCAGTGCCAGGTCAAGGCCACTTGATCTGTCCGCTGTAATATAAAAGTCTTTAAACAGCCTCGAGGTACTCTGAGAGTGCACAGAGTTTAGTGTGACACCACGTAATCCTGGTTGGGCCCCTTTTCCTAGAAGGAGATTCATTTTTCCCTAATGTAGTAATAGAATGCTAAAACGTTACTGTTGGACTGCACCAATTATATGCTACAGAAAGACTTCTTTTGTATAGGTGATCCCCTAAAGTGTCGTTCTACCAAATAACTTATCACTTTAATTAAAATCTGAATTTCTTTTTGGTAGAAATCCGCTTTTGCTGCCTATATATTCAAATGTCATACAAGATGAAATGCTGTTAGTAAAACCTTGTACATAATTTCTGATTCAAGATGAGATTCTAACTTCTGATAAGAACCATTAAATAGGCTAGTGGAATCATTGCAAATAGAAAATCTTCTGAAATTTCTTAGGATATTTTTCCATAGAATAAATTATTAGAATAAATGTGACTTGTAAGCATATCATGTGACTAAAAACATGTCACCAAGCCAAAATAACGCAAATCAGAACTTGAAATGAATGCCAGAATGATGCTAACAGCTAAACAAAAGCTGTTCTAGTGGTGATCTACAGCCATTGACTTTGCTTTGAGGAATTCTTGAGTAGAATCAAGACAGCAGAGACTCACTTGGCCATTTGTACGAGAAGCTTAGGATTTAAAGATGGCTAGAGAAAGCTGCTTGGTCATTTAGTTCTCAGCTGCTTGTTTCATCTCTGAAAATATTCATATCCTAAGGACTAGACTAATGTTCTTAAATCTTTGTTCCGGATGGCTTCACATGGATAGAACCTAAGATCTAATACTGTTTCTAAGTCCAATGGATGTGGAATTAAAGACAAAAAGTAATACAGAAACAAGCATTTAACTTCTGGGAAACTGCTGTCTGGTTTGAAGTCCTAGTGGTTTCTGATCTAGAATTCAGAATTTTATATAGATCCACATGAGGTTTTCCTCAGTTCTGCTCTTGTTGGAAGAAAATTCTTCATATACAATGTGTTTTTTTACTGATAAACAAAATAAGCAAATTGTGTTTTGAAGATTATATTTTTAAAAAGTTATAATTTGGGTGAAAGTTAATATATGTGATTAGAAACTGTTTTTGTTTCTTTGCTCATTTGTTTTGTTATTTTTTTGTATCACAGAGTTCTGTCTCATGCTTTTACTATTTCATTTCATGGGTTTCTTTTGAAGGTTTTTTTGGCTTGTAAGCCAAAGTTTTACAGTGGAGTCATACAAAAAAAATCCTCCTCTGCAACACAAGTGTACACAAATCGCTGGCAGAGGCTAAATTGTGGATAATTGGATTGAGCTATGAGCTTAAAGATGAAGGGGACAAAAGCGTGTCCCAAAGCTGCATTTGATAGTCTTAGAGTCTTATCTGAGGATGTTTTACACCAGGCTTGAAGACTGTATTTGTTCACAGTGATTTGTACAATCTACAGTGACATTTTATTTGAGCTGGAGTCATACAGACAAACCATAACGTGTATTTAGCTCTTTCTTTTTCAGTTTTGATGAGCTATCACAGCGAAACCCTCTGTAGAAGGTTGCTTGAGAGACACATTTAAAATGTTGAGATGAATATTGTAATCGCTGATGATAAAGCCATACAATGACATGCAATGGTAATCTTTTATCAGAGGTAGCTTACAGAAGAGATCTGTGTTAGGAATCAGGTTCTTTTACAGGCAACACTTGCACATCTTTCATAGTGAAAAATATTATTTTACTTTAGCATGTATGCTTTGCCAAATGAATTTGTAAACTTCTTAAGGACATTTGATCATGTTTCAGAGCATCTTTATTTGCAATAGAGGTAGCTGGAAAGCAAACATTGGCTTTTTCTGTTTGCCTGTAGTTACCATTTTAAAAGGAACAAAGTTGGAGGCTTTTACACATTACTGCACTTTACTGACACAGCACACAAAGTAACATGGGAGGAATTTCTCTCTGCAAATGTTTGTCAAGGTAAAATGCCTCTGAATTTTTCCTGCTCCACAATGTTTCTTTTAAAGTTATTACTAAAATAATTAGTCAATCAAGATAATTTATATAATATTTTATGCTGATCTTCATGATAATACAATGTTGTTCTCACTGAAGCCAGTGATACAAAATCCCATAAGGCAAAATTAGATCCCATGTCTGCTAGGTTTAGTGTATGTATTGGTCAACAGACTGTAACATTTGTATATTTTGTCCTCTCCTCTGTAGCATTTTTTCCTACAAAGCATTTTTGGAGGAAGTCAGAGCAGATGCTGAGATTCATAGGAAGTTTCTGATAGCCTATGTGTTTCTTGAGACTAATGCAGATTTTATTGACATTTTTACAGGTGATAAAATACACACCTTAACATGAATTAATTTAATATTGAATAAAAAAGAAAAAAAAGATTTTTGAAAGGCTATTTTAAAGGAAGCTGTGATTTTAAGTTCATACAATGGCACTCATTTCTGAGTACCTTTTCATGGTTCAGAGCTCATAAATGTATTACATTAGGGATCTCCTATTGTAAAGTTCTCAGTTCTCTTGTCATCACCAAGACTAACTGGTGGTGCCTTATGCAAAATCAGATGTTAACACAAATGTGGACTGTTCTTCATAAGACAATGTCTACAGCAGCTTTATTTGACAGGACAAACATAGAACCAATTTATTTTACCCTCCAGATGGATTTTTTTAAGAATACTTTTTAATGGATCAAACCCCACATTACTAATCCAACTGAAAATGCCTATTTGTCTTAAGCCTTGAATGGAACATCAAAGTGTTTCAATTATTATTCTAATTACTAATTGTAATAAAACTTACTAAAGAAAACAGAGATAATAAGCAAAGTCAAGGTTCCACTGTGGCAATAACTGTGCAAAATATACAGTGAGAAATATCTCCTCTCCAAGGAGCTTAAAAACAAGAAGATGATGCTAACAAACAGAGGAAAAAAAGGAAGCAATGCTGTTCACATGATAATGATCTGAAGCACGTATTCTCAAAACTGATTGATTTGGAGCATTTCAGTAGCTGAGATACTTCTCAGGGACTTGGTTTTCTAGCAGCACTGTAATATTAAGCCTGATAATATCAGGAAGTTCAAGCTGAACAGTCAAAACTCACTAGTTAGTTTTGAAAATGTTGCCTTTTGCAACTTTCCTGTGGTCAAACAAGAACACTGATCCAAGAACAGAATTGGTCCCCGTTAGTTTTAGTTCTAAAATGATCATAAGCCTATTCTTCATATTGTGTCTTCCCTCCTAAACTGTCCATATTATCAACTGTGTTTTTTTCTAATTTGGGAGTCCGCATATAGAGTACTGGTATAATGTCATATAACAATAATTTGTATCACTCTCTCAACAGTAAACACCAACTATTGAAAAATGGTGTGTTCTCTTTTCCCTTGCCGAGCTGTACACTTATATTAAACTGTGACTGTCTGCATATTAAATGTAATTGTGGCTTAAATTGTATGTGTTTGAGAATGTGATCAGCATAGAAATAGGATTTTTGAATAATAATCCTTCCATGTATTTTAAATAACACAGTCAACAATGAAAGGGAATTCTTTCTTATTTGTATAAAGTAGACTTTCTTATTTATGACCGTATCAGACAGGAATGTCTACAGACTACAAAAATTATTCTCAGAGGAACCTAGTTCTGGCAATAACACAAAAATTGCTGGATCACAGTGTTCAGTTGGAAGATTTTAAAACATACTCTGATTTCCTAGAAAATTCAGAAATTAAGGAAAATGCAGACTGGGACATTTCTAATACCTACTTTGAATCAAGAAACTGCATTGTGTCTTTGAATGGGACTAGGAATCACTATCCATGAAGATTTTGAGTAACACTTAAATATTAAAATAGAAGCATATTCCTTTAAAAAATAAGGTTTAATACAAAAATACGCACAGGACATAGCAACCCAGTAGGCATATATTTATATAATCACAACCTATTGTCTGAGATATTACAGAGAGAGATTTTTAGTGATAGCAGAATCTCTGAAGTCCAGAGGTTTGGAAAAACATGATTCAACACTTGCTAAAAGCAGGGTTGCTTGGAAGACTTTCTCCATCACTTCATGTTCTAACATTCTTTTCCACCCAAATAAGTCCCTGATTCAAATGTTGAATGCTCTGAGACTCGGCATTGTTTATGATAATGCCAACAGTAAAACCAGGCAGTTTTACAGCATTATACTAATGGTGCAGGGAAGCCTCAAAACCTTCAGAGAAAATTGTTTCTTATTGCAGTTATGACAGCTTAAAGATATGCGAAAATACAGTGATGTGTGTCATATGGATTGGATCTTTCTTTGCAGGAATACTATGACTTCTAGATGAAATTTCCATATGTACATGGGTATTACATTTGGAAATGATGGCTATTCTAGACTGCCAAGTTCCTGAGAGGGGTCAGATGTGTTGAAGAGAATTTATTTTTCCCATATCTATACGGACTAAGGGAAACTACACAGCATAATGATATGTAACTGCACTGGGTGTAGGCTGCAAGGTAGTCAGGGGGGCTGCAGGGGTGGCCTCTGTGAGCAGAGCCCAGAAGCTGCCCCTCGTTAGATAAGAGCCAGTTCCACCTGGCTTCAAAATGGACCTGCTGCTGTAAAAAGTAAGTAAAGGTTTGTTTCTTTTTTATTTTATTTTATTTTATTTTATTTTATTTTATTTTATTTTATTTTATTTTATTTTATTTTATTTTATTTTATTTTATGTTTTGTTTTGTTTTGTTTTGTTTTGTTTTGTTTCCCAATAGCCAAATAAGTTCTCAAATATTTATATTAATTTGCAGTAAACTAAGTGAAATTCCCCAAAGTCTGTTTTTTTGCACCACTGTAGTTGGTAAGCAATCTCCCTGTCTTTATTTTGACCAAGTTTTCTTGTTCTCTCATTCTTCCTATATTCTCCCCACTGTCCTGCTAGAGGTGGGGGAATGAGCATGCTGCTNCGTTAGATAAGAGCCAGTTCCACCTGGCTTCAAAATGGACCTGCTGCTGTAAAAAGTAAGTAAAGGTTTGTTTCTTTTTTATTTTATTTTATTTTATTTTATTTTATTTTATTTTATTTTATTTTATTTTATTTTATTTTATTTTATTTTATTTTATNGTTCTCTCATTCTTCCTATATTCTCCCCACTGTCCTGCTAGAGGTGGGGGAATGAGCATGCTGCTGTGTGGGTGCTTGGCTGCAAGCAGAGGCCAACCCACCACAGTGACTAGGGATACTTTCCTTCTCATGCTGAGAACTTTGAGAAAACTCCTCCAAGGGCACCTCCTTTGAGAACTTGGGATATGTTCTGATTTTGGCTGGAGTAGAGCTAATTTTCTTCAGAGTAGTTTATATGGTACTATGCTTTGGATTTGTGACCAAANTGACCAAGTTTTCTTGTTCTCTCATTCTTCCTATATTCTCCCCACTGTCCTGCTAGAGGTGGGGGAATGAGCATGCTGCTGTGTGGGTGCTTGGCTGCAAGCAGAGGCCAACCCACCACAGTGACTAGGGATACTTTCCTTCTCATGCTGAGAACTTTGAGAAAACTCCTCCAAGGGCACCTCCTTTGAGAACTTGGGATATGTTCTGATTTTGGCTGGAGTAGAGCTAATTTTCTTCAGAGTAGTTTATATGGTACTATGCTTTGGATTTGTGACCAAAACAGTGTTGATAACACCAATATTTTAGCTGTCGCTGAGCAGTACCTGCACAGCATCAAGGCCTTCTCTGGTTGGAGGAGCACAGGTAGCTGGGGGGGGGACACAGCCAGGACAGCTGACCCAAACTGACCAAAGAGATATCCCATAATATATGACATTGTACTCAGCAATGAGGAAGCTGGGGGAAAGAAGGAGGTAGGGTGGACATGCAGTGTTATGGTGTTTGTCTTCCCAAATAACTGTTATGTGTGATGGAGCCCTGCTTTCCTGGAAATAGCTGAACCTCTGCCTGCCAATTGGAAGCAATGAATGAATTCCTTATTTTACTTTTTTTTGCATGCACAGCTTTTGCTTTATCTATTAAACTGTATTTATCTCATCCCATGAGTTTTCTCACTTATGCTTTTCCAATTCTCTCCCCCACCCCGCTATGGCGGACTGAGCAAGCAGCTTGGTGGTGCTTAGCTGCCTACTGGGGCTGACCCACAGCAGGACACCATTGATATAATCTGTCGCTGGCACAAACTGTTCCAAAATAACCAACAGGAAGAACCACCACCTGAAGCGTTTCTTGAGCTTTGCTGATGCCAGCTGCTTGTAGGGGCTGGGCGGCCTCCTGGACTACAATGTTAGAAATCACTGTTGTAGATAATTATCGTTCACCTCACTCTGCTTGTTAAATGCTTTGATGTTGTTTGCCCCTTTGGAGTTTAGCCACAACTCTGCTGGATTGGAAATATATACTGGTTCAGCTGTGCATATTCTTTCTGAAGCTGCTTCTGTATGATAGTTATGTGCAGACAGCTCAGCTCATACAGCCTAAGCTGCATCTGACATCCTGCTTGAAGAAAGTAAGACCTGTGCCATAAAATGATACGTGATACTTACGCATTTGCCAAGTTCCATACATGGAATTCATCACATGTTTTATTGAATGAAAAGTTTTGAAAGGAAACAATTTATTTTCACAAAGAAATGGCTTCAGGAGCTTATATTTGGTCATGATGTTTGACAATTGATTATTTTGTTCCTAAATAATCCATTTACTTGTGGGTTCTAGTAGGTGTACTTTATTGCATGTAAACCAATACATTTGTTCAGCTATTGTTTTGACCTCAAAGGGAAAGAAAGGGGAAAATAATGCAGGTGTTTAAACTTTGATTTCACCTTCTAAGCCAAAAAAAAAAAAAAAAAAAAAAAAAAAGAGAGAGAGAGATTTACATAATGACCTTTAGGATCTCTTAGTGTTATGGAATTTGAGGAACTTTCTGTATACTGACTTTATAAAAGGTTATTTTAAGCTTGTGGAGAATTGAGAAGCTTTTAGAGCAAATGAAAAGTTCTGTGGCGCTTGTATCTTTATCTGGAAAATTACTCAAACCTGAAGAGAAATGACTGAGGCTATAAAGAGTGCTGAAATACCTTAAAAACATTCTCACAGTGAGTAGAACTTTTCTAAAATGCTTACTACATGGTCTTAGCCCCTCCCACTGAAGTCACTAGGAGAGCTTTTTCCGTGGACCTTCCCAGGTTCAGAGTTCAGGCCCATAATGAGGACATTTTATAAACATTCCCAGTGTTTTCAGCTGATTAAAGAAGTCTGAAATTCTCATGAGAGGCTGTTCTTCAGAAGTTTCCCGTTCACTGTTACAGATCCAGAAGTAACTCAGATAGGCTTTTGCTAGAATTCAAATGCTTCATAATCTTTGAAGCTTTTGCACTTCTATCACTGTTAGTTACAGAGCTATTTCTATTCCAAGTACACATATGAATGCTGTTTTATTAAGTACAATTTGATTTGCTGCACATGAAAAACACTTTAAAGAATTATTTTTTAGCAAGGTGGGGGGGAGGGTTTATTTATTTATTTCATTGCCTTTCCTTTTTCTTGTTGCCTGTAAAAGTTTATTCCTTCAGTAGGCTGGCTTTTGTGTCTGTTATTAATTTCCTCTATTTCTTTTATATTCCATTTTGTGGCACAGTGCACATAAACTTTTAAGAGGTCTGTTCCAGTTCTTGAAAATGGTTTCATTTTTGTATTCATTGTGTTAAAACACTTACATAGTGTAATCTGGATGCTTCTATACCTTTTTTTAAAATAATCTATTAAGATAACTTGAGACATGTAGGACATTATTTGAACTTCTTCATTGCTTCATTCTTTTATTTGGTTCCACAACTAATTTTTCATGTATTTGTCAGAAATTTGTGCTAAATTTAAAACCAGATATGCTGTGCTTATCCAGAAAGTGTTCTTTTCTTTATAGTTCTCTGTTTCATCAAGCTTAATTAAATTCAAGCTTTCTTCACTTATGCTTACTCTGCTCCCTATAGCATGATAGTTGATAATCCAAAATCTAAAGAAGAAACTGAGGAGGTGACACATAAATCTTGTATTCAAGGGTGACTATGGAAGCAAATTTTATATCTTTTGCCATATCAACTCCAGTCTCAATTTCTTCTGATACTTGTGCCGTTGTCATATAGGCCTCAGCAAACTCCTTGTTCAGCAATATGTTTTTTCTTAGTGCACATTTTATGACCTAACTTCTCCATCATGTGCTGGGTCTGTGTGAAGGGAAGGCCAGTGTGCTGGATGGATGGTCAGAGCAAAGACAAAAGCATGGTGCACATTCAAGCTAACATCTGAGTGGATAACCAGCTCTACAGATCTTCTCTTAAGGACTTTTGGCTCAGTGAGTGCATCGGTTCTCTGTCAAATAAACAGGCCCCTGACTCCAATTAGAATTGGTGATTTAAAGTTCCTGTACAATATAAAATATGAATTCATGAAAAATATCTCTGCCCAACTGTCTAAGTATAAAATTCTCTGGAAAGCACATGGTTCTCATGTCTGTTACTTTCATTTGAATCCTTTGACCTTTCTTTTATTTTCTACAGCTGAAGTCATACAAGGAGGTCAAACCAGTTTTAGATGGTGCTTTTGCCAAATAGAGTCTGATCTTCCCCCATCCTAGCTGTGCATGTAGTGATATCTACCTCCTTTTGCTAGTGCTGCTGCTTGTGTGGCCATTCCTTAGCTGCCAAAAATTAATTTAATAAAATAAATGACCTATTTTCAACCAACCAGATCACTGATCTGGCACAAAAGAGGTTGCAAAAAAATTGTATTTGAAGCCATGGGAAGGTACGGAGTAATTCTTTTGGTGATAGCTGAGCCTTAGAAGGACTTAAGTGCTGCCTGTGAAATTGCACTCTAACTATGGGTTTTTCTTAGTAATATTTTATTTGTCAAAAAAGATATTTTTCTTCTCTTGATTTAGCTAGTTAGAAAATAAACTTTTATTTTATAGCGATTTTATTCTACTCTTCGCTACCTCCATTTTTCTTCTCATTGCACCGATCTGTGTGCTCTCTTTGGTCTAATGTCACCAATGTCTTCCTTCCTAACCTTGCTAGAGTTGTCTTTGTGCACCACACTGAAGAATTGGCTATAGAGCAGTATACCTAAGTAAAAAAGCATACTGTCTGTGCAGATATATACTTGGTGTAAAGTGGGTGCATCCTTAAATCTGTTAGATATTTTGTGAATTTAGACACTGATTGTTAAGGTAAGGATTTTATTGTCATAGTGCCAAAACATACCCTAGGGATTCAGGCTTACTGAAAGCAATTTATATTGCATGTTTCAGCCCCCAAAATGAATTTGTGCCACAAAAAACAACACAGGACTTTTCTCCACATCCTCCTCTCAACCACATAATCTGGAAGAAAACTAGTAGAAGCACTTCCATATGGAAAAAAGATAGCTGCAGCCAAAACAAGTTGTTCAGCTTATTAGAATCAGTATGAATAAGTTCATTGAAAATTTGGCATGTCTGAACATTATTTTCTAAAGAAATGATTAAATGTTGATCGTATTTCTCATTTAAATGAGATTTTGAACAAATGACAAAATATTTTGTGCATGGGGGCAATAAATATTTTTACTATGTGAAAATTTAGATTGTTGTGATAATTTCCAAGTTTGGTGAATGGCAGCATTCTAAAGCTAGTAAAAGCCAGAAAGGAAAAAAAAAAAAGTCCAAATACCCCAAACTCCAAATGAGAAGTTTATCTTCCAGAAAACAATTTATGCAATGGATAATTAGACTAACTGCTTACCAAAAGATTTAACAAAATTCTAAGATTTATATATAAATCAGGCAAGTATAAATTGTGTGTTAGGCAACACAGGTAGCCTGTATTCATGACCATCATGAAGGCAAACCTGTGATCTGTGTTTTCATTTCCCAGCACAGTGAAGGTGCATCTTGCTGGACTGGCTGATTCAGAACATAATCACAGAATCATAGAATATCCCTGTTGGAAGGGACCCACAAAGATCATCAAGTCCAGCTCCTGGGTCCACACAAGACCACCCAAAAATCAAATGTATCTGAGAGCATTGTCCAAACGCTTCTTGAACTGTGGCAGGCTCAGTGCTGTGACCACTTCCCTGGAGAGCCTGTTCCAGTGTCTGACCACCCTCTCAGAGAAGAACCCTTTGCTGGTATCCAACCTGAACCTCCCCTGTCACAGCTCCATGCTGTTGCCTTGGATCCTGTCACTGGTCACCAGAGAGCAGAGATCAGCGCCTGCCTCTCCGGTCCCCTCATGAGGAAGCTGTAGGCTGCCATGAGGCCTCCCCTCAGTCTCCTCTTCTCTAGACTGAACAAACCAAGCAACTTCAGCTGCTCCTCATACGTCTTCCCCTCCAGACCCTTCACCATCTTTGTAGCCCTCCTTAGGACACTCTCCAATAGTTCCATGTCCTTTTTGTACTGTGGTGCCCAAACCTGCACACAGTACTCGAGGTGAGGCCGCACCAGCGCAGAGCAGAGCGGGACAATCACTTCCCTTGACCGGCTAGCAATGCCATGCTTGATGCACCCCAGGGTACGGTTGGCCCCTTTGGCTGCCAGGGCACACTGTTAACTCCACTTGCTGTTGACCAGAACCCTCAGATCCCTTTCTGAGGGGCTGCTCTCCATCCTCTTGTCCTCCAATTGTCCCATATATGAAGGAAGAATACATGTTAATTATCATTCAGCTAAATCTGTGCATTGGCCTTCTGCCTTTGAAAAGAAAGGATTGAAGCTAGGAGCTGTGGATGTTTTCACCTTTGTACTGAACTCTGTGCATTTTGTGTCCCAGTTCTGTCCTCTGGAATGATAGTGTCAGTTTGTAATCATCATCTAAATTTCCACTTGCAAAGGCAGGTGCAGGTCTTATACTTTGTACCCTGCTTCTTACCCATCACTACATTAACCGAACATTTACTTTCTTAGTTTTAACCATTTAACTATTTTTACAATTATTGATTACTAAGGCAACAGCCTAGGATCAGATCCTTAACTAATAAAAAGCTATTTATGCCAAAGAACATAACTAGTGAGTGCTAGCATGCAAAATGCTTCAGGATGAAACTTTATTTCTGATGCAAATTAAGGCAGAGACTGATATGAAAACATTTGCTATGATTAAATCTTGGCCAACCACTGTCTACCAGAAATAGCAGTGTTTGTGACTACCTGATTCTCTTTCAAGTTTGTAGCTCTTCTATCATGTCAGAACAGGCTTTCCATTAGATGATCCAGGACTGTCTGTCTGGCAAACTCTATATTAATATGTTAGCAAAAGGTTATTGGCACAGGCAGCATCAATCGAGGCACATCTCTCTGCACAACTTGTTTTTAGCTTAAGACAATCAGGCAGTTAAGTGCTTACTGCCAGTTACCTAAATACACTTCCACTCTGCCATGAAGGGCAATTATGGCGACCCTGCACAACAAGACTAATTTTGTCTGTCTATAAAATGTTTTCATGGTATACAATTTCCTTGATATTTTGACAGACCAGACTTATGTATATATAAATATTTGTGGTTGCTAAGCTACCAAATATATTTATTTTAGACCTTGTATAATGTTATTTTGAGGCAGAATATGTTGCTTTTTTAGACCTCGTAGTGAGAGAGGTTTACAGATTAATATATTCTTTTCCATCATTTCCAATGCAAGTCTCTCATGGAGTGCACAACGCTGAGCAAGTCTGGCCCGTTTTACTACAGTGTCTTCCCTCCCTTTTTTTACTACTTTCTCTAACACATGGTTTGTTTTATGTAACAGAATCAAAGAGCCTACAATTTCTCATGTAAAGCATGTAAACTAAAAAGTAAAATGCCTGTGGCCTACTTTTAGAATGGTATTGGGAAGAAAAAGGGAAAACTATATCTATGAGAACAGAGAACTTTGCTGATGAGATATGACTGAGTCTGCCCCTCCTACCAGCTCTGCGTTGTCATCAGCATATCTCCTGGACCCACTAAGTCTTTCATTTTCTGGGAAAAGTTTATGTTACCTGGAAGAATGATTCAGGGAAGGATGATGAAGTAAGCTTACCTTCAGCAGACATGACAATGGCTTACTGAGCCTCTCTATTAAGCAGATCATAGACATGAACTCAGTTACTTTTTCTTTCCTTCTCAGTTTCCTGGCACCCTTCTAGCAACGCTTACAAAACCTGCCAGTTTTCCCAAGCCAAGCAGTCTCCCAGTTTGGAATAATTTTTGTCTGGCATAGGATCAATCTAACCAATTTCTACTGCCTCTTATTGAAAGGCTCAGAAGAATAACACCCAGCCAGAGAACCACCACCTTCTGCCTCCCAGTGTAGTATCAATTTTGGGCTATAACCACCTCACATGCATTGAAACAACTTGGTGGGCTGCAATGGATCTGACCCTAGAAAGAATGTTGATAGTAACATGTATTTAAACTGTTATGCATGGTGTGTCTGCATTTTTAAATGCCTGTAGGATCTTTATGCATTGAGAGGCTTCATTTTCTCATGTATTTCATTTTCATTTACTCCATGTTAGGGTTCTGGATCATTCTGAAAATCAAATCCTGTATGCTAATGAGAGTTCCAGTACTATTTTTCCAGTGCTGATTTGTTAACTCTGGTGAGTGTATAAGGAATTGTTTTGGGGCAAAAGTAATCACAGTCTGGGAAAGAACTTTGTACACATTTGTTCTATGCTAGAACAATGTCTAGCACAGCAAAGTTCTTTTCTGTGACTACTGTCCTTAAGTGTTATGGCACACAAATTCTTAATACAACGCGTGAGCAGAAGTTCAGGCCAGCTCTTAAAATGACTTCTCAATACAGTCAGGAAAGAAGTTATTTGTTATCAGAAATGTTTTGTACTTACTCAATATCATGCTAGTAACGTTACCACTTGCAACACTTAAAAAGGAAACAATATATTTTCTTCTTTTTTTAAGCTGTAACACACTGTGTTCTTCCCATATCCTTAAGCCCTTAGGAAACACTGAATGCTTTGGTTACTCTGTCTTCCAGAGCTGCAGGGTACTTTTAAGTAGAAAGAATGAGACCTTGTGCTGTTGAATTGTGGCTGTACATGAGAATATTTTAGTTGTGAATGAAGTTGTGTACCAAGTGTGTTCTTACCCAGCCTTTATTTGTCATTTTAGAAAACAAGGTTATAAATTACTGCCACTTTTTGCCATTCTCTTGTACCTTAAATAAGGAGAGATAGCATTCTTCTTGTCCTCCTCAACTTTCTTTCAGAATAAGGAGTAGGATAAAGATAAATGCAAGTAGTAAACCATTCAGCTGCAGTCTTAGTGCTGGACTGGAACAAGTTGGATTCTTCAAACACACAAGAGGAATAGGTTCTTGGCTGCATTAAATCAATGAGTGAGAAATCCAGCAGATCCTGGGGGCAAGCCACATATCACATCTGGCTAAAATTCAGAAACTGGCAGAGTTTCACTGCTTTGGGAAATTTAAAGTGAATGTGAAGTTCAACTTCATCAACAATTTTAGTTACTGCTTGGGAAATGGAAATAGTACAGATGTCTAGCATTTACAGTCCTGTACCAAAACTTGTAAATCAAGAAGCAAAGCACTGCTAGTTTTCACTGAGTATTTGGTTTCACTAAAGTTTATTTCTGGAACCCTTCAGTTTTCTCCCCAAAATAGTGATTGTAAGTACTAAGTAGTTTATATAATGTTATATAGTATATATTCATACATAAGATTGATCACAACAGTGTTTTAAAACATATGTGATATTGCCAGTTTAAATGTTATTTGCAAAATAAATAAATAAATGGTGGATTTATGATGAGCTTTTTTGAATTTAAGCATCCAGCAAGAGAATATTTTATACATGAAATTGTAAAAAACCCTCACATAATATAAACTGTTTTGCCAACTTCACAACGTCACTCTGAACAGTAGTTCTTACAATATAAAGCTGTTGTAGTTACTGAAAATATTGTGATACTGTAGAAATTCACCATATCAAACCGCTGTTAATCAAAGTTGCCTGTTAAACACACAAAGTTTACAGCAGGAAGCATTACCTGTCACTTTCACTGCCTACCTAACTGAATGAGCTCATAAATTAATTATTACTTTCTGAACATCTCTATCACTCTCCACGTATTTCTTTTGTCCTGCTGCTTTTAATTTGTTCCTCAATCTCAGATTATCCATTATCTGTTTTTCTGTGCTCCATGGTTGAAAGTCCACTTTCTGTTTCTCCATGGACTAAACTATTGGAATTTGATCGGATTTTATCTTAACTAGTACTACTCCCTTTGACATATCTCTACTTCACATTACTTTCTCAATTTTTTGATTGTGTTGAAGCCACCCTAATATTTTCCAATTGGCTGTCATGTTCATAGTCACTTTTTTTTTTTTTGCTGTGGAGAATATATACTGCAGTTTTCTGGACTCTTCTTTTTAGCCAGGAAAGGCATGGGTCAGGCTCTCAGTCTTCTTCTGAGGTTTTCAGTGTATTTTGACTGAAAATTTCATTAAAAATCAAAGAAGTGAGAATGTAACTTGGAAGCATTTTCCTTAACTAGTGATTTGTCTCCATCTCAGCCACGTAAATGGAAACTTGAGGCAGAGATACATGACATAACTCTGAGTGCTGTTTTGTCCTAGTGTTGCAATGAAATGAGGAGCAGAAATTATTAGAGTAGGAAACCAGGAATCCATACAGTGTTGGTTTGGGGGACATTTTTAAGAATAAATTTGTGGTGCCACACCTTTTCAAAACTAATATTTTTCATGTCATTCACCTATTATTTGTTCAGATGATCAACTATTGTCAATAGTCATCAGTGTGGTTCCCCTTATTGCACATATATCTTGCTGCACTGGTATTCTTAAAATTTTAGGTTGGTTTCAATACTGGAAAAATACTAATGTAAAGAAAGAACTATTGATATTTATGTGTAATGAAAGTAAATTTCATTTATAAAGTCCTTGTGTCTGAGTCACCCTGCCTCTGTAAGATGCATGATTATATATTTATGTACATACACAAGTTCAATTTTATTCAGAAATGAGATATTAAATAGCATTCCTGTAGATCAGTGTCTGAGTTTCCTCTTCACATGTGTTGGTGTTGATTTCATAGGTCAGTAGATGTTTTTCTGCATCTGACTTCATCTGTTTCCCAGAAGGAAACAGAAGGTCTGTACACGTCTTCTGAATGATCCCTTGATGATTATTTCAGTTCAGTAGTTTGCCCATAAACTCCATAAAAGCTGTTTTTTGCTTGAACTGTGATGGTTCTAATGGGCTTGTATTGTTAATGTAGTGTTTTTAAACAGCCATCTTAGTTGTCTTTTTTTCCTCATATATTTTTAATTTTCCTTTCTTAATAAAGTACAGCTATGACTGTTAAGCTAAAGCAGTTTTGCTCATGCCTGAAGCTGTATTTGGTAATAGGATAATGACTGAATTTGAGTTTTCTCCAGTACTTAAGTATAAGAGTCTATAATGTTTATAATGAAAATTGTAGTTTCAAAAAAGTTTAGTAACAAACTCTATGAGACAAGTCAGTCTTGGTGAATTGAGTAGGCTTCATGTTTGCGCAAAATGTCTGTGCATAATCTTTTCTTTACACCCTGACAGCAGCACAACTCCTAGGGAGCAGTCACCTTTGTCCATGATCATCAATGACGACTGAGAGAGGTGTGTGCAATTCAGTATTCAGCCTTTATAGTTCAGCATATCCTCTTAGAGGTTGTGCAGTTTTGTTTTCCCTGGGGTTGTCTTTAGGAGATTAGACAGAACCCATTAATCTCAGTAAAGGTTACTGAATCAGAGAGAAATTAGAGTAAAGAAGAGAAGTGGTTTGCTTACAGTTTGTAACTTACACACAGAAAACTTTGTAAGGTATTTTGCACCTAAACTGACAGCACTTTCTGTTGACCAGATAGTATTCTTGGAGTCCTATAGTTACATGCCATTGGTAGGACTAGAATCAGCAAAGTCTTAGATCAGGCTAGCATCCTCTTTGTCCACCAATTGATCCTCAGATGGTGTAATTCATAACCATATGAGGGTGAAGTTTCAATAGCATTTTGGAAGATTTTTGATTGATTTTGATTTGAAACAAAAGCTATATGAATTCTGACCCTAATTTTATCTGGAAGTTTCCACCAGCTATGTTTTCTTGGGCCATTTGCAAGGGCCTTAGTGATCCCCAGTGCTAAAGGTGACAGTTTTATGACTATTATGGGAATGATAGTCTTATTATTGTTTCTTTCTGTAGCAAATAGCTCGTGCTGTGATCTCCATCAGCAGCAGAGCCTGTTTCTGAAGGATCTCTTACACTTTCCACTTGTTTTTTTCTTTCTTTCTTTTTTTTTTTTTTACTGTACTGTGAAACAGAATTGATTGTCATTGAATAGCCACAAAAGTTGTCACAGTGTAGGCAATATGTGAACTATGTCTTTAAAAGCATAAGAAACATGCACGTGCACCTGAGAAGTATTCTCTTGTGATAACAGACCAAGACGTGAGTTTGAATCTGTATCTGATTAAATTTTAGAACTTGAACCATGTATAATTAACGGCATGTGGTACTTTATCCTGATGACAAGTCCTATCTGTCATCCTATCTGAGCAATTTCTCAAAGAAAGATGATATCTATATTTCTAAGGCTTTTTTGCTCCCTGCCTTTTATGAAGGATGGCAATCCAAAATGGCAATTTAGAGTAAACTTGAAGGGTGAAAAGTATTTTGTTTTAGAGCTAATTATGGGAATTTCTAAAATGCAAATGAAATGGTTATAAAATTAGGAATCTTGTATCAAGCACTGTTTCACTATGTAAAATAAGTGTAGCACAGCTTATAAATATTTTAATTACTAAAAAGCATTCCTTAAATGTATTCCTAGGATTAGTAGTGAATTTTCTCTTTAACAAATCTATTCTGATGTGTTTTCTTTTAAGATATGTTTTAGGAAATCTAGATAAATAAACAGAGATGATCAAATGTGTATTCCATTAAAAGACAAAACAAAACAAAACATATGGCTAGGCATTTACTGTGTTACAAAAATGAGAAACTGAAGGGGAGGGGGCCTATATTTCCCTTAATGCGTATATGCAACTCCATTAAAATTAATGATTAGCATACCCTAAGAACAGATAGCATCTCATGTTTAGGACCACATCCTGGTTTTGTACTCCTTAGAGGTGGTTCATTTAAAGACTAACATATCATGCCTCAGTACTTTATTACTCCTCAGAATCTATTAGGAAAGTTGAGAGCCTTTTTTCTTCTTAGAATTTGGAATTTAGCTCCTTTATAGAAATATCATATCCAACGTAACTGTACATTCTTATCTGCTTCAATTTGTTTCCATTTGTCAGATCATGGTCACAGCATGCTTTGTTTTAATTGTCAGGTTACCAATAGTAAATCACTTGGTTAACAAAATTTGTTAAATCAAAGGTTTTATAAGAGGCCTTGCTGTATTGTACTGCTGAAAGCTTCCTTAGTTGCTGAGTACAATGTCAGGTCCCATCACCACATTGTCTCTACAAACCAAGGCACTATGAGGCATTCACACATAACATAGTACAAATCTTTAACTATATAGTTGTATAACAACAGATAGAGAGGTTCCACTTCAGTAAGACCCCTAGGCATAGAGGCCATGCTGGAAATCCTTGGAATGCAGAGGAGACAGATTGTGATGGAAACTAATTAGAATTTATGTCTAAAAAAAATAGTGTTCATATTTTGTACATCAGTGATATTTCTCATGAACTCACGTTACCATGCATGCTATGCACTGGATTGCAATATTCCTGGCACAGCATAGCCTTTGATGACAGAAGGCTCTAAGATAAGGAAGTAAACTCCTGCACACTGCACATCTTTTCATCGGCATGCAGTGAAAAATGTCAGATAAGATACAGTCATGAGAGAGCTGATTAGGGAAAGAAAAATATGCCCTTTCTTCAGTTTTAATGCACAAACTATACTCTGTTCCTTCTATGATTCTAGAAGGCTTTGTCCTTCAAACACTTATGTATATGAAAAACTTTTCTTGTTTGATTATTCTTATTATAGTCAACAAAATTATTCATCTGGGAGTATTGTTTGTGAGCTGAAACTGTTTTCATGCTGTAGGTATACCATGTATGAGCTAGTCTTTTTTAAATATTTGCAACCTGAAACCAAGTGTCATTGAATCTCAGCTGTTGGGAAGTGGAACATTTTATGAATAATGCCTTTCCTAGAGTTGTGTTATACATGTTTTCATCAATACAACCAAACTGCCATGAATAAAAAATAAACCTAGCAAACAGCACTGTTGTATTGTACAGGCAAATGAGGAAAAAAAAAAAAAAAAGAACAAAAAAACACATAATTTTAGAAAGATGTGAGCCAGGAAGGATCTGTTGGGGGAAGGAACAGATTTAACAGTCGCATGTGGTAAAGGTACTTAGAGCTGTGATCTTACTTCCTAACTTGTTTTTGAAAACTATTTTTTAGATCCAGTGCTTCTCTTGGTATATTTTCAGTTATCAAATGTTTGTGTAGTAAATGTAACTCAATTAATCACTTACTATGTCAGAGAAAACATTTGAAAATGGAAAACTAGAGAATTTCAAAGTATTCTCTCCCCTTTGTGTCAATAAGCATGGAGTGCTATGAGTGTATCCCATTTCCTCATATCCTTGGAAAAGAATGTAAGGCAAATGCTTTCAATATCATAGTAAGCAGAAATAGGAGTATCTTTAAAGAGAAGCTTCATAATAAGTTAAAATAGGATCAGAGAATAAGTATACTTTTAAACTACTCTGAAACCTAAAGTGTTGTCTCACTCATCTGCTTTCTTATTATACCAACTGATCTGGAAATTTTATTATAGCATAGTTGGAAGGAGCAAAGAAAAGCTTCTCTTTCTTCATTTAGTTGGTTCAAACTCATTCCCTAGAGGTCTGATTCTTCTTCCAATAAAATCAACAATAAAAGTTCTCTTTACTATTATGGGCTTTGAAACACACCTTAAGTACATGATTGGGTCCCGGATATACACGTAGAGCTGATTAACGTCTTTAAAACAACCACTGATGTTGAACAGATTTTTACTTATATATCTTGACTACTACCAACACAGACATAATTTTCTACATAAAATTGTGGGGAAGAATTAGTAAATATTTCAAACATAGAAACATTACCTATTCTGGATAGAAACTTGCACAGCTTAAAGGACCACTCCTTTAGGTAATTATGATGTTAAAAAATAAGAGAAAGTGAGCTTTATTGCATCTGCATAAATACATTCCAAGGTCAGAGAACATACAATGGTTTGGGTTGAAAGGGACCTTAAAGATCATCTAGTTCGAACCTCCCTGCCATGGGCAGGGACACCTTCCTTTGTGAGACTTCACAAAGCCCCATCCAACCTTGCTGTGAACACCTCCAGGGATGGGGCATCCACAGCTTCTCTGAGAAACCTGTTCCATTGCCTCACCACCCTCTGAGTAAAGAATTTCTTCCTTATATCTATTCTAAATCTCCCAATCTCCCCTCTTTTAGTTTAAAGCCATTACACCTTGCCGTATCACTACACTCTGTGTTAAAAAGTCCCTCTCCAGCTTTCTTGTGAATGAAAACACTTGAAGGTGAAATCACAAGCTGAGGAGCTAGTCTTCCTTCACAAACTTTCACGAATATCCTGCAAAAGCAGAATGTGTGAGGAAAGAATATTCATTCTCTGGCTAAATTGTCCACTCAAATCAACAGACTCCTGTCAATAAATGTTTAATGATACAACATCTTTGTGGATCAATGTTTAGTGATCCACATCACTAAATCAAAACCACAGAGCAATTATATACACTTTTATACATTTTATAAATGATTTTTCATAAAATTATATAAATTTTATTAAAAAAAAAACACAACACAACTGAACAATCTGAGCTACTTCTTCTATTCTTGTGATTTTTTTCCCCTTCATATCTAACCAGAACTTGTTGCAACTTGTATCTATTTCCTATTTTCCTTTGCACTTCCAAGAAGAGTCTGGTCTATCTTCTCTATAGCCTCCCATTAGGTAATTGAAAGCAGAAATAAGATTTCCTCTCTACCCTCTTTTCTTAAGACTGAGCAAACCTAGCTCTCTCAGCCTTTTCTCATAAGTCATGTTATAGCTGTAACAATTTAATCTAGTTCAACATTTTTTATAATATTTAAAATTTCAAAGTAGATCAGGCTCTCTGGTAAAATACTAGTTCATGTGGTGTTTGCTGGTGATCAGACTGAGCATATTGCTGATCCTGAAGTCTCTTACTTCTTAGGTTTTTTAGTCATACTTACTATGTAAGTAGGTCAACACATGTGAGTAGTGCTGTGGCACAGATTTTGGACATACTCTTTAATTTCTTTAACATAAGAGTCAGACTACATGCTTTGCTGTTCCAGTTCCATATTTTATAGTTTGGACTGAATATCATTCTGATCTAAATGGAAAATACAGTAGTTTGAATTGCAGTACAGCTGCATACGTTGTTGAGTGGGTTGAATACCAGTCAAGCTGTGAACTTAGGAGACTGAAATTTCATATCCTCCTTTAATCATGCTGCATTCTTTGTTGATGAAGCAATAGAATTTAACTGTAGAGAATATTTGCTGATCTGCCAAAGAGTGTGTTTTTGATGCCAAATATACTAGAAAACGAACAAGTAAGATAAAAATGTTTGCAACCTATGACATAGTGAGCACATTAACAGACACTATGTATCTAAGACTAATAAAGAACCTTATTCTGCTTTCAGATACTCTAGAGAAACCTAGACATAACTTCTGGGATTCAGAGATTTAACTAAATCTATACCACTCTACATTACAATAATTCTATAGCCCAGATCTGTAATTGTATCTTTGCTTGTTATTTACTAGTGTATAGTAAATTTAGTAAATATAGTAAATATAGTAAATATATATATATATACTATACTATACTGTATTTGTGTGCTTTGAGCCCTGTGGATGAAAGGTGCTATACAAAAGCTGATTTATCCAGTTTTCACTAAATGAAAGTTGGATACATACAAAGATATCTGGACTGGGAAACAAAACCATTTGTTGATTTCAGAAATTACTTAAATGATAAGAAGTGTGTGACCTTGGCTTATTCATATCAACTGCAGCATGTGGAAAGTGTTGGTAGTCCTAGTGGCTTCAGTAATCTTGGCTAAGCCTTTCTACATTATTTCTTTTACTTTCTCCTTTACTGATGTTAAACTTAAAGAAGTGACTAGAACGATGTGGCTGAGAGGTGATAGGGAGGTATTTTATAACTTATTCTAAAGAGACTAAGAAAAAAAAGTGTGTTTTGAAAGGACTCTGCTGATGAACAACAAATTACATTTGTAAATGTTGTGAACCTATAGAATTATCCAGAAGACGAATCATTTTAAAATGTTGTTAGATTGTTATCTGAAAGTCTATATTCTCTTCAAATAAAGGAGATCCTCAATTGGTAGAATAGGAGTAGAGTAGAAATAGGTTTTATTTTCTTGAAAATAAAGTAGTATGCTAGAGAGTACAGTATGTTTTCCCCTATATCTGTGGGATATATGTAGATGAAAAATTTGTTTTGCAAAATGATTTCTAACTCTGTATATGAAGGTGCACTGTAATTCACCAAAAGCAGGAAAGAAGAATTCTTTAAAGAAAATAGGGAAGCAAAGAAGCTCAGTATAAGTCAATGCACTGACAGAAATGACTGTCAATGGTGGTGTATCACTCTTTCAATAAAAACTGCAATGTAAGCATACTACTGACACATCATATCTGAGATAGGCCAAAATGAATGCAAATAATAAAGTATCAAAAACTGTGGCAATACAGTAATGTAAACTCACACCCTGCAGCAAGAGATAATATAGGATGATATACCGGCTTTTAAATTCAGGTATTTCTTTGGAATACCTCATAATTATTAGACCAGACAGGAAGATTGTAGGACTGGCAGGTAGTATGCATGTCTGTATTTTTTGTCAGAGTGCTGATATGTGTACGTTCATGCTGATAAGAGTGGTGACAGAAATAGAAAATCCCCAACTGCTTCAGGGAGTGAAAAGGAGGGCTAGAGAGCAAAGCTTCCTCCCCCTGCCCTTCTCCACACAATATACACCACATCAAAAGACAGAAAGAGCTTCTCTGTTTTCCTCGCAGTTAGCCCAAATTCCTTTTCACTAATCCTAGACAAATGACCATCAAACAGGCATGCAGCTTTACTCTGTAAAACAGGAATGAGATCTTCACAGCATCATCAACATTCTTTAAAACATTTTTTTTTTTTTTTGGATATCAGAAATTCTTGGTGTTGGACCTGTGAAATATATTATTCCTGTAACAGCTATGTTATGGTATATCTCACAATCTGCTTATAAGTTAACTCTTAAGAACATTCACAGGGGAATGACTCAGCAAGAGGTAAATCCTGTTACACATCACATAACTGATCTGAAAATGTTCATTAGCAGATGTGTAATACTTCCTTTGACACTTTTTTGCAGAGCATCCAAACATTCTGTAACAGACATTCAGGCTTCTTGGCATCACGACAGATATGTGATCCAGGTAGTGAGCATATTTCTCCCAAACCGTTGGAATTAGAGATGAACAAGCCCCGATGTATGGCCTTATATGGCCTTTTGTGGACATACACTCTTCCAGTGTAAATATGAATCTAAGTTTTATTCATTGTCTACAGAGGGGCACATGCACAAACTGTAGCTGGAACAAGCAGAGGAGTCACTCTGCAATATAAACAGAGATCAAAGATCCATAGCTGAAGAGAAAAATCTGGGTACCTTCCTTAACCACCCACCAACAATAAAAATATCCCCAAACAAACAACAAAAAACATTCAAACTACAATAAGATTCAAGGTTAAAAACTTTAAAGCTCTTCAAGCATTTCCAAGTTTGGTCTGAAATTGATTTAACAGGGCTGTTTTCCATACTAGAATACATAGGTTCAGATGATCTGAAGTTAAAAAAAGATTGGGGTTCAGACTCCCTCTTCAGCCTGGGTTCATATTTCACAGGCAAAATTCAAATTGCCTTGCCTGTGGACTAACAGATGGAGTTAATCTACTACTGTAGGAAACTACTTGGAAAACACACAGACAAGCCAGCATCCATGCCCATTTTTGTATGAAACTACCACACACAGCAGCAGAGAGGAAACATTTACCTTCAGAAATTATCAGTAGGATTGATGAAACTAAAAGGGTTTCTATTAACAGATAGAAAGTTTTAGTGTCTTAATATTAATTCATAAAAAGAAAGCTATGTCTGATTTCATTTACACAAATGTTTATTGCAGTCAATCTAAACTGTTTTTGAAGCTATTTCAAAAAGAAAAAATAGTTACCTGCTGTAAAATATTGATATTTAGCTTAAAAAAGAATCGGAACCAAGCTAGTACACAGAATAAGGAAAAGAATCCGTGATCTGTATTTTTGTTCTGCAGTCTTCTTTACCTTATACTTCCATGCACTGTAAGAAAAAACAACAACAACAACAACAACAACAAAAACAAAACACTCATTGATTAGGAATAATTGTAAAAATTTCTTCTTTGGGGGAAAAAAACACAAGCTACCGCTTAATTTTCCTTGGTGTCTTGGTACCAAATTAATAGGCATTTTGAGAGATTAGTTGTGCTTCAAATAATTTACTTTTATTCTTATGATATAGTGTAAGTCAGAGATGATACATATCAGGTACCAGTTAATAACAGAGAGGACTCCAATTTTCTCTAACTGGTTATTTGTTAAAGAAACTGATTACCCAGATATTACAGGTGCAGTTAATGTTCAAACCATGTGGAAACAGGAATATCTCTTCCAAACTCTCTACTAGCAGTATTCCTGCTTTCTCCACCTTCACAGATGGATCCTCCAATTTTCAGGCAGAGTAGATTAGGTAGGAAAAAACATCCCATTTTTTTCTTTCTGAAACCATAGGCTTTGGGATTATATATGAATAGACTGCTAAAGGTGTACTGAGGCTTGGAGAATTAACTGTGTATTGTTTTCTGTTCTAATTAATAGCTTAGCTGCATCTCATTGTCTTCTGAACACTATCTTATCTTGCTATTCTTTCTATAGAAAATATCAGTAACATGTAAAGAAAAAAAACATGAAAAGGAAAAACATACAGTTAAAAGCACTACATTAGATTAAAAAAAAACAAGTCAGGAACTGCTAAATTGGTGGTTGTCTATGTACTCTTAAATCTCTCCCATGTGTCTGTCCCATGTACTGAATGAGGCAGGGGTCCTGTGGGAAAACAAGATGAGAGTATGTAATTAAAGACTCTATCATAATGCATATGCATATAACACTACATTGCACACACAATGTGTGGTTCATTTTCTTTCTCATCCTGTCCCTGCAGAGAAGATGAGAGAGAAAATGAACTACACATGACAGATGTTAGTAACATCAGTTAATGCATTTTTGGAAGGCAGTCAGATACTAAAGTTATTTAAAGGATGTTGAAAGAATGGAATGGAATGGAATGGAATGGAATGGAATGGAATGGAATGGAATGGAATGGAATGGAATGGAATGGAATGGAATGGAATGGAATGGAATGGAATGGAATGGAATGGAATGGAATGGAATGGAATGGAATGGAATGGAATGGAATGGAATGGAATGGAATGGAATGGAATGGAATGGAATGGAATGGAATGGAATGGAATGGAATGGAATGGAATGGAATGGAATGGAATGGAATGGAATGGAATGGAATGGAATGGAATGGAATGGAATGGAATGGAATGGAATGGAATGGAATGGAATGGAATGGAATGGAATGGAATGGAATGGAATGGAATGGAATGGAATGGAATGGAATGGAATGGAATGGAATGGAATGGAATGGAATGGAATGGAATGGAATGGAATGGAATGGAATGGAATGGAATGGAATGGAATGGAATGGAATGGAATGGAATGGAATGGAATGGAATGGAATGGAATGGAATGGAATGGAATGGAATGGAATGGAATGGAATGGAATGGAATGGAATGGAATGGAATGGAATGGAATGGAATGGAATGGAATGGAATGGAATGGAATGGAATAGGAGAGGAGAGGAGAGGAGAGGAGAGGAGAAGATGTGTTGGTTTTCTAGAGTGCTAAAGAAAAAATATGATGTAGAAAAATGAAATCTTACGGATAGTACAGTTTCAAACATGAACCTTTTCTATGGCTATTTTCGTAGTATTTTCATTATTAAATAAGTATTTTATTAAAATAAAGTATTTTAATATATTACTTAATATATTAAGTATTAAATAAATATTTTCATTACTTAAATAATAGATATTAAATTCGTGTTATAAAAGATACATAAACTACATATTTACATGAAGTTCGGGAGAAACTATGACTGAAGAGAGGGATAGACAAGAGAAGTTGTGACACCTATTAGCCCAAATTATATTATGGGATCTCAAGGAAATTCAGTAGTTTATTACATATTGAAAGACACAAAAGAGTAGACAATATGTTACCCATTCAGTTCTAGTGTAGTCTCTAATTTTTCTGTATTTTTCCACTATTACTGTTCTTTGCTATGGACTCTACTGTCTTCCAGTCAGGAAGCTTTGCAATTGTCCATCTCCCACCACCACCTTTTTTAAAAAAAATTCCCTGCCCTATTTTTTCTAAGGTCTTATTCTCTCTTTGCTTGTAGTATTTTATTTTTGCTGTGATGTACTTACCAATAAATGTACTTCAAGCAGTATTTCAGACATTTCCAGAGCAGTTGTTGTCACTTGGCTAATAATGAACTTGTACAGGACAAGATAAATAAATCTGCCAGGTATATCACACAATATTTGTCCAGTTCTGGCTTATTCCACATTAACCAGCTGAATAGCAGAAACATCAGAATCTACCCATAAATAGACAGTCTTTAAGGAAGCCTTCCTTTGCCCTATTAGGATGGTGGTTCTGCCATTCTGTGCAGTCTAGTACTTCCATTGTGAGTTATGGCTACGGTGAAATAGAGCAGTTTCTTCATGATTACTCCCTGAGTAGAAGCTCTAGCATTAGATACCGTGTTTCTCCAGGTGATGTACATGTTTCTTATGCTTCCATGAAGACTGGATTCAACTGGTCTCATATACAGAAATATATACCCAAATGACTAATGATTTCATGTGCTTCAGTTTTCTTCTAAAAGTCTAATATTCATAAACTTGCCTATGCTTAGAATATCATTTTTCTTTAAGTCTTGGAATAAGAAGTTAATATATCTAAAGACCGATCTTTAAAAAATAATCTATTTTGCTTGCAGTATACATTTAGTTTTATTTTTTAATTGTACTGGGAGTGTCTGAAATATTTTATACCGGCACTTGGGTATAAGTTTGATGAATGCATTTTAAATACACATAAATCCAAGTTTAGCTGAGAGCATATTCTTGACTTTTATATCAAATAGTTGAAATACTTGCAATATTAGGCAAGTCCAATGAAAAATATTTAGCTGTCACTGTATATATTACATTGATAAAGAAATCTAGACACTAGTATGGTCTGTGATTCATCAAATGTTTAAGTGTATACTCTATTTAAATAGCAATGATGATTTAAATATGGTCAGGATTCAAGAGCTAGAAGTTAGTCTCACACGTTTCCAACACATGATCTAAAGTCCAATGAAATGTGATAAAAATACTCCCAGTGACTTTGATGGATTGTGGATCAAGCTCAGTCTAACTGAAAGACATCTTGCAATGGAAAGACTTCACAAATTGCTTTCACTATGGAATTAGAATATTTTTCAGGATTGTAAATAGTAGCTACTAAAACAAATGATAAATCAGTAAATTAATAAAGGGGAGCCCTAAAAAAAAAAAAAAAACCACCACAAAATAATTCAAAGTCACTTAGTCACTTATTAAGTTTGATGCATTCATTGTGTGACAGGGTTGAAAATTAATTCAGCTTGTAATGTTTGACTAGCATATAGACTTAAGGAACAATTATTTAAAGCCTAAACTTGCATTAGATGTTAAAATATTTGATTCCTTCTCACAATTATAATTCTTCTCTAAATACAGACCTACTTGGCATACGAGTTGTGTATTTTATAGTTTTCAAATGAATTTTAAAACTTGCCTTTTCAGAGCAAAGAATCTAACCACCACACCAGGGAATCCATGCCTGCCAGCCTCTCCATATGTTCCCTACATTCATAAGCCCTCTTGCAGTAATACTTGCTTAACAAATGTAAATACAGTTCTGGACCAAGTTTTCTCTCAGATGAGCACACATCAAAGAATAGTGTCAGTGAAGAGACTTTTCCTTCATCTATTGCTGTCCAACTTTGAACACTGTCTTCTATTTCTTGATTTAAATTTTATAATAGTGACTGCATAAGATTGAAAAGCAGATGCTACCTAAGGGCAAAAATTTGCCCCTTACACGTCTTGACTAGTACCTTACTCTCTGAGTGAAGCTTTTAAGTCAAGCATCAGTTTTTGACTTATGTCAAGTAATACTTTGATGCCACTGGACATGCTACAGAGTGACGAGTGGGTATGTAGAACAAAATATTACTCGGTGTAGTTCAGTCGTGGGAATGTGCATATAGAGGAGCTGCAAGTTTCTCAGTTATACTGGTGATACTTGAGGTTTCCACTGAAATCAGAGGCTATTCGTATGAGCAGTTCCTTCTCAGGGTTAATTCTGAATCAATTCTGAGTAATAAATTAGCTCTTAAAACAAAGGGTCAGAAGGCAGCATATAGCATACTCATATGTTTTTTAAATACTGTATGGGTAATCCAGGGGATTGCAGATGAGTAAACCTTAAAACTGTGTCTGGTAAAGATGTTGAAATGAAACTTCAAAACAGAATAATAAAACACCTGGAAGGTCATCTAATAAGAATGGCTAAACCAGTATGATTTCTAACAATAGAGAATCAATCTGTTCAGTTTCTTTAAATGCACTAATAAAAGACAGAAGAAGAGAAAATCAGCTGATATCATATATTTAGTGTTTTAAAAGGCATCTGACAAGGTCTGTTACTATAAGCTGCTAAAACAAAATAGTCATGGGACAAGATGCAAATGTTATGTTAAGAGCAGAAAAAAGAAGCAAATGACAATTTTAATCAGGAAAAAGGATTTGTTGAATATATATATATTAATGAACAGAAAACACAGTGATAGATGAAAATCAGCAGTGATAAAGAAGAACAGCTAACACAGAAGAGAGACACCTTAAGTGCTCATACCACTCACATGCTTCTAAATTAATCATATCAGCTCAGGAAATGAACCTCAGCATCACTGCAAACGACTCAATGAAGAACTTCAAGTCAATGTGCAATGGCACTCAAAAAGCGAATGAGCTACTGGATATGTGAAAGAAGTGGTAGTGAATAATGTGAAAGTATGTAATACCATTATATACATTATTATTTATACATTATGTTTTTTTTTTTTNCCTCCATGTCCTTCTTGTAATGAGGGGCCCAAAACTGAACACAGTACTCGAGGTGCGGCCAAGAAAACTTTTAGAAAACTTAGAGACAATTAAGACAACAAATAGAATTTGTAAATGGAAAATATTTGTATGAAAGAGAGTAGAAAGATTTGAGCTTTTTTTATTTTTGAAAGAAAAAATGATTTAATGAAGTTGTGTATGGCAAAGACAGTTTGAAGGTCTCTGTTTCATAACAAAGGAAAGCAACATTATTCAGAAGTGGGAAGAAGCAATTAAAAAACTGTTGCTCAAAATACCTTTCCCATTTAACACATAGCTGCACTGCAGAACTCACTGAAAAAGATGTCACTGAGGCCAAGAAACACTGAGACTGAAAATTTGGCTGAAATTAAAAGGCATAAACAGCTAACAGATTGATATGAGTTAAAATCTTTGCTCTTCAGCACTTAATCCAAATTATTAACATTAGTGATTAGGATGCAGGAAATTTGCCCTGTATCTGATTATTGCAGAGAATTATACTTACCAGATGTCATTCAGACTGCTCATGCAGAAAGCTCAAATGGTGCAGGACACCTGTGGGCTTGGAACCCCAGTGGTGAGCTTCGAAGGGCCACTGATTATGGGTGGTAGGAATTACCATTTCCTGCTGAAGATGGAAAAGCATTGTGGAAAATGAAGGGACTCATCTTGAGCAGAAAGTCTAGGATACATTGGTTTTCCTGAGAGTCCCATTTCTGACCTGAGAGACACCACCACTGCAGAAGAAACGACGAGTTTGTCATAGCATTTCATTGCAAACTGTCAGCATGATAAAGCGCCCATTGCAGTATTTGAAGTCTGAATGTATACATGGTGATGGCCAAGTTTTGTCTTCCTCCCACTAAAAAGGAGGCTGTTTCAGTGAAGTTGTTTGACTGACTAGCCATTGCATAGAACTGATCATTGAATGGAACTGGCCAGTGGATGACAGAGAGTTAAATACAATTCACACCACAGGTGTGGTGGGAACTATGGTGCCTCAGTCACAAGAACAGAGCAAATGGCTTGGCAAAAGGCATTGTCCTCTCCCTGGGGAGCAGTTAGCACCAAGGGGCACCTGTACAAAATACAGGAGAAGCACGGGCTGCGATCAGTCTTCCAAAGAACCTGGATACAAGTCCAGAAGAAAGAAAGATATTAAAACCTTTTTCTCTAACATCTCATGTTCACAAAATTTAACCCAGGAAAACTCAAACTCTTATTCTAAATAGATGTGTTTATGACTGAACTGAGTAGGGTCTCAAAATTTTGAACTGTAAAATACGTTGAGCCCATAAGCAGAAAAAATGGATTCGTTTTTATAATATGTAAAAATGTTGCAGTATTTAGAAAGCCAAAACATTTGCCTGTGCTTACACATCTCTTGCATTTGGAAATGGTCCTTTGGCCATTTAGGGCCTTCAGCAAGGCAGCGGTGCGTGGGTGCTCCCAGCCCTACGTTCTGCTTGCTGGGCCACTATCTCCCTCCCCGCTGCATGCATGCCACAGAGGCTGCATTAAGAGTGCCCAGTCATATTCAGGACTAGTCATAAGTCACAGGGCTCCATGCTGGGGACAGTTCTCTTCAGTGTTTTTGTAAATGATTTGGACACAGGACTTGAATACATACTAAGTTTGCAGATGATATTAAGTAAGAAGGAGCTGTTGACTCCCTCAAGGGTGGAGAAGCCTTGCAGAGAGATCTTGACAGACTAGAGGGCTGAGCAATCACCAACAACATGAAGTTTGCTAGATTCTGCACCTGAGAGGGGGCAACCCTGGATGTAAGTCGGACTGGGGGATGAGAGGTGGGAGAGCAGTCCTCATGGAAAGGGATCTGAGGGTTCTGGTCAGCAGCAAGTTGAGTATGAGTCCACAGTGTGCCCTGGCAGCCAAAATGGCCAACTGCATCCAGGGGTGCATCAAGCACAGCATTGCTAGCTCGTCGATGGAAGTGATTGTCCTGCTCTACTCTGCGGTGGTGCAGTCTCACCTCGAGCACTGTGTTCAGTTTGGGGCACCGCAGTATAAGAAGCACATAAAACTGTTAGAGAGTGTCCAAAGGAAGGCAACAAAGATGGTGAAAGGTCTAGAGGGGAAGATATATGAGGAGCAGCTGAAGTTGCTTGGTTTGTTCACTCTAGAGAAGAGGAGACTGAGGGGTGACCTCATCGCAGCCTACTGCTTACTCACAAGGAAGGGGGAAATGATGATCTCTTCTCGCTGGTGACCAGTGATAGGACCTGAGGGAATGGCGTGGAGCTGTGACGGGGGAGGTTCAGGCTGATTATTAGGAAAAGGTTCCTCACTGGGAGGGTGGTTGGGCACTGGAACAGGCTCCCAGGTGAATGGTCACAGCACTGAGCCTGTCAGAGTTCAAGAAGTGTTTGGACAACGCTCTCAGACACATGGTTTGGTTTTTCGGTCGTCCTGTGTGGAGCCAGGAGCTGGACTCCATGATCCTTGTGGGTCCCTTCCAACTCGGGATATTCTATGATTCTATGATTCTATATTGGCTGCTCTTAGACCTTGACACGGAGGAAGCAGAACTTTTAAAGTGGCTGTTAGCTTCTGTATATAACTCAGTATGAATAAGAGTGATCGTACAAGTTCTTACTTCATATTATTTGTTCTCAATATAAGCAAAGTGAGAAAAACCTTTTCAGTGTGACCATTTGGAAAAACAACTTAAGAAAATCATCCTGTGAATGATGCTATTGATTATATAGGTTACAGAGGAGCTACTTAAAAATAACTGCTTGTGTGCGTATAGAATTGTAACTATACCTGTGCTTATAAGCCTAGGATCCAAACTAGAAATGTCAAATGCAGTGTAAGGAAAAATTTAGTAGTGCCACAACATCATTAAGTATTGCATAATTTTATTATAACTGTCATAAATCATTACTGAGCATGCTAATACTTTAAGGTATTGTTATTTGCTGAACAATCAGAGCAAACAAGAGAAAACTATTTGTTGGAAACCAATGCCAGCCAATAAGGAGGGAAACAAAATAACTTTAAGAAATACAGCATTTATGCTATGTACCCTAAATCCTATGAAATAAGTGTTGTCCCACCCTCCACCCTTGCCCCCACAATCATTGAAGCAGTATATACTTAAACTATAGTCAAAGCTCACAGTCTTGTCAGCATGGGTCCTCAAAGGAATAAATTCTTTGAGGAAGTCAACCTGCTTTTTGATGTTCCTCTAACTTCCTGAGAATCTTTGGAATTATCTAAAAATCTCATCATTGGATGAAGAAAACCAAAAGGCCCATTAAGAAATGACATCAAGAAACATACCAAGAATGGACATTTACTGGTATTGTGAACATTTCAGGCATTATGAGCCAGAGCACTCGAGTGTCTGTCCTCTGGTGGGGAACTGCGATTCATTTCCTGTGTTGGTAGGAGTAGGCTGGCTTTTACCACTTGGTTTTATGTATGAATCATTATATGTCAAAAGAATTCTACAGGGCTCTCCTTTTCAGAGAAGTACATTGCTTGGTCTATCTGTGGTATAGATTGAAGAAAATAAAAGGAAAAAGCTATTTTATTTGTAGGTGAGATATATGCGTGATTTTAATTCCACTTGCTCATTTCGTAGCGGGTCTGAATGTTTTCATGTTTTTTCCTTTTATTTTTTCCCTCCTATTTTGAAAAACTATTTTTCCCTGTAGTCTGTCTGAAGGAAGAAGAGAAGACTCAAGTCAATTGTCATTTTCGTTAATGTGAACTACGAAGTAGACGGCAGAGCTGGAAGAGAGTATAACATATGACAGCCAAGTATTGTTAGTATAGGCAGTAAGAAAAAGCAACTAGTAATTCTACTATTTTACTACATACAGATATTTAAAAAGAATGTTGGTAGTGATAACATTTATAGTTTAATGCAGTTGAGCAATAAAGCAGAAACATGACAGAACTGGCAGATAAAAAGTTGCTTATCATCTAACAGAATCATAACTTCATAGACAGCTGTAGCACCGTAGGTGCAAGATTTACAGGCTCAAATTCTGCAGTTGGGTATACCAAACAAATACTTAGACATAGGGGTTTATCTTTGTGTGTTTATGTTACACTTCTGAGTATTGGGATTGCAATTTTAGAAACTGGTTCAAAGTGTACATTCTCCAAAGATAATTTGCATTCTCACTTTTATTTCTTTTAAAAATAATAATTATAAAAAATCCTCAAAGAATAATAATTATCAGTAGATGTGAGTGCTTTTTCTGTTCCATAGCCTCTTGAGAGCTTTCCAGAAAAAAAATAAGACACAGAAATCTGGATTTTTTTCTTATAGTCTGCTATCAAATCTGAAAATAATTCTCCCTGGCTAGCTAAGAATACACCATTACGTACCTTTTAATGAGCAGTATGTGACATTTTCAGAATACACAAAGTTACTACCATTAGACAATTTTCAGAATAAAGAGCACAGTTTTGCAGTTGTAGATCAAATTCAATTTGGATGCTAATCCATGTTCTCCCCAGGGTTTGCATAGCATAAATCTTGAGGTCAAAACAAACAAAAACAATACTCATGGAATTCATTTCTGCCAGAACTGTTAGAATGCTAAACAAAAAATGGACCACACCCAATAGTTCTTCTCAAATGAAATTTAAAACAATTGTTGTCAAGATCCCTTCATCAGTAAATGTAGCACCATCTGGACACTGGTGGAAAAGGCTGAATAGAAAACAGTGCCTGTTTTTTTCAGCATTCAATCCTAAAATCTCACAGTTCATTTACATAGGGAAATTCTTACACAGTAAGTAATGACATATACATACACTCCACAAGCTGCCCTAGCTTTCCCTGCAGGCACTGGTAACATGCAGTGTTGTACATTTATGCTCCCTGTGTAGGATTTATTTTAAAGGAAGAATGAAAAGTGTGTTGCTGTACTACCAACCAACCTTCAACTCCCCCAAAATCCCTACATACACATATCTTTGCAATAAAACTGTGTTAAGTGAAATATTGTCTTTTGAAGCCTGAAAAGCCAAAATGGTGTTGAATGTTATGAAGTATTTTTGTTGATGCAATAGAAATCCACCAGTGTAATACTGATCTACAAGGAATCACATCCAGATTTTGCCTTCAATATTTTGTGATCTTTCAGTTCCTGAAAGGTGAATGTAGAAATGTCAGCATAATATAGAGAGACATTTTACTCATCTAAGGGAAAGAAGAGTGTGCACATCAGTTACTCAGTTTACAGTTGGAGGAAATCTTATGAGTAGCTAGGAAGTTCCTCAGCAACTGGATGACTTGTGATCAGTAACCTTTGATTTAGAAACAAAAATTTAAAGCAGACAATATAATTCAGAATTGTAAGTGCCAAGCAATCTTTTCTGTATAGAGCTGATCAGCCTTTTTTGGAGGTCAAATAACTTGCAATTATCAAAAAATTTGCTCCCCTCATAAAGTTTTACTTATATCTTCAGCCGTTAATTCTGGCATGGGACAATTTAAGTGTTACTTATTTTTCCAACATAGTTGTATCTGCAATAACTGAAGTACTATTTTCCAATCCATGTATAATCTAAAAGTCTAGTCATATTACTTCTGTCAAATCTGAACAGAATTGCATGATGGTTGTATCCACAAAAGCAGGCGGTATGTCAGAATGCATTAATGATGAATGTCTTTATGAGAAGATTAGAGAAATCAATTGTTTCTTTTTGAAAAATGTAAACCTTTGCATAAGCACTTATCCTAATTTACATCAATGGATTTACTGGCAAAGATCTTTTCCTTTGGCAGGTTTGTGAAATATGTTTAGTATTGAAATATGGAATATGTTTAGTATTTTTAAGTCAAACTTTTTGTAGATAGGTATTTTGTAGATATGGTCCTTAGTAGGACCATAGTCATAGTGATATTAAAAATATAAACTTATCTTAAAGCACACATACTTTCCTTTGTCATCTGAAGAATTCTGTGTGCAAGGAGAAAAATTATCCAAAACAAAATGTTATGTCTGAGATGAACTGAGGAAGAAATAAAAAATACCACTGCATCTTCATGGTACGCTAGGTATCCTGTTGCTCTTGAAATTACCACCGTGAATGGTCCTGAAGCATTCTCTTCCATTTTTTTTTTAAGTGTTGTCCCCATGTTTAGTTGCTAAGATAAGAATTACTTTCTAAAAAACCATCCTTTAATAGTACTGAATATTTAGCAAGTACTAATAATAGGGAAAACATTCAAATATTCTCCCAAGGATAAGCAAAGTAGTATCAAATTAGTATTCGTGAAAAAAAAGTAGATCTTTGCACATGATCAAGAGAGATCAAGTGAGAATTGTTTGACAATACAGTTTGACAATATTGTCTTACTAGGCTGAGAAGCAAGTGTTTTCAAAGGCACAAGTTATGGCTAGGTGCCTAACTTCCTTTTTGCATGTTCCCATAGGTCTTTTCTGAAGCAACAGTTCTTTCCTCTCACATATTCAAGACCATATGCCTACTCTTTTTACATCAGCATGAAAAGAAACTGCAGGCACAAATCTGATGTTGTTATGGCCTTTTCCAGGTCTCATTGTTTTCACTAGAAGCTGGGAGAGGACACATGAGCACAACTAAGGCAGAAATGTAGGAACAAATAGTCAAGATTTTTCCCTAAAAATGATCTTTTCTCTTACATTGCGCAATCTTATAATCACTTCTAGAACTTTAGGTTCCTATGTCATATAAGACTGACCAGAAGTATCACTTAGAAAAAATTAACTGTTTTCAGTAGAAAGCCAAACAGTTTCATTTGATGCTTGACTTAATCCTTTCTCAAATATGTAAATTTTTTAGCTTACAATTCTACTTCAGAGGATTCTGCCTTGCTTTGACTGACATTTGTCATGTAGATATGGTAGAGAAAGATTATTTATCTCGACAGTAGGCTGATGACAAAACATCTATACTATGATTAAGCTCATTTCTAGATTAGAAGGATTGCACTAACACTTTCTGCAGCTGGTGTTTCTGTGACAGTTGTAGTTATCTTAGTCTACATTTCAGTGTTTTGCATCTTTTCCCAAAGAATACCTGAAGATTTCTGATTTATATATCATGACTATATAAAAAGAACAACCACCAGCAGCATGACCTGTAGGATTTTTTATTATTATTATTAGAATATCCTGCTATTGGTATTTAATTTTGATGGAAATTTCATTTCGATTGTGGTCTTGAAATTGACAGCATGTTTATAGGATCAAACATGGGTTTGTCCTTTTATTTCCTAATTCTAAAAACTTTGGACATCTGAGCCTTGACTTTGAGAAGTCATGCTTTAATTTTTTGTAGTTTTCAATGTTCATGTAGTTCAGCAGGTGAAGGAGATTTCTTGAAAAAAAAAAAAGAGATGGCAGGTTGGGTTGGCTATCTATCAAAATAGGGCTGCAAAAGGTAGAGGTTTTAGGAAGGTCTATTTTAAAATGAAAAACTTAGGGAAAATTTAATTTAAAGAGTTGGGTTATAGTCTGAAGAAGGGAAAGCTAGAATTAAGACATCATGCATGATGTCTATTTTCTAGAGAGGCTAAGGTCAAAGAGGAATTATTAGGATAATTGAACAGGACCATTCTTCAACAGGAATTACTAACCATGTTAGTGTTTTATAGACCTTACTAAGCAGACTTTTTTTTTTCTTTTACACTGTTTTTGTGCTAATAGACATTTTGTGCAATGGCATTCTAACATAAGGTACTTGAGGCAGTGCTTTGTTTAATAAGGCAGTAGTGTGTCCCCAAGGCTCTTGTTAGACAATCTTTTGCTCTTAGCCTAGAAAAAAATCAATGAATCAGTCCAAAACTGCAGACCAGAATATCTGGAAAGGATTATACATGCAAAGACAATTGCATTTCATTCATACATTAGGAGAAAATTTAAACATTTTACCTGGACAATAAATCTTCCAATAGCTTATTTTTTCCAGGGGATGATGCCTTATACACCACCTGTGTGGCCCAGAAAGGAAAAGGAAAAGAAACTTTAGACTGCCACCGTTTCCATGCTTTCCAAATGAAAAATGGCTTGGAGTGAAATAAGGTTTTTAAAGGCCTCTGATGTGACTTAAAGTGGAAGGTATTCAGCTGTATAAAATATGAATAGGTGAACAATCCAACAAGCAATGCCTCAGAGCATCAGAGCCCTCACAAATCACAATTTCAAAAATATGTTGAAGCATCCATTTAGCAATCAAGGGCATGTTCAACAACTCTTCTTGAGTAACCATAGCAAATAGAAGTTATTTAATTTTATAACTACAATATGGCAAATAAATAACACTTCTTTGCTTTCTTATGTTGCAACAGGTTCAAAAGTTCAGGTTCAGTCAATACGCGGACTCATCATGGTGTACAGATTATTATACTACTGACAGACACTGTTAAATGTGAAATACTTTTAATGTACTTATTAAGTACTACATAAAGAATCCTGTAAAGGAGAATCAAAATAGATTCATATGGTATTATTTCATTTATAAATATAGCTTATATATATAGTTACATATGTGCTTATATATATGTTTTTTCAAAGTTCTTCATTGTTCCAGTAGAGAGATAGACTGAACATTGGTCATTTGTGGTTGCAATTAGAAAAAAGTATACCTCTTCACTTTAATAACATGTAATGCTGAAAACACTGTCTAGATAAATTTGGTCTATTTTATGTACTTCAGACAGTCCTCAAACATACTGTTAACTGTTAACACTTGTTAACTGTTGTTGTTTAAAAAAGAAAGACCTCTGAATTGAAACACTCTGATGTGTTTCATTCTGTATGACTCTACCCCCATGAGAAGCAGCTATAAAAAGTGTTAAAGTAAGTGAGTAGAAAACTTTAATTTGGTAGTATATTACACCTGCACAGGTGATAATGACTACAAAAGATGCGAGCAATGAAGAGCCAACACCAGATACTATATATCCAAAAATATTATCCAATATATTCATCTCCGTCACTCTTCATGTCTTCTCTTTTTCTCAGTGGCTCACCAGACAGTAATGTTCTCAGATCAAATATTCTCTATAAATTGGGAGACCATTTAGCTGATTTATGAGGCTTTTAGCTATTACATACTTACCTACTCAATAAAAGTACTTACATCATATGACACACAAGCTACCTCCACAATGCAAGAATCATTCTTAAAGTGACACATTCATCAAATTGTAATGTGATTTCCTGTACCTAATATATCACTTAAGGGAAAATAACAGGCATTCCATAGTAGATATTTTTTATTTCTTCATTAATTGTTCTTTGTTTTCTCAGACAGCATTTTTTTTACTCTCGTGGCTTTCTCTTGCACATAAATATATTCTTAATATTAAAAAAAATGGGAGCTGGAAGGTGGAAAGGCAGACAGAGACAGGTTGTGGGAGTGAGAGGAACACAGAGACTGTAATTTTCTTAACATTTTCTTCTTATTTTTTGTTTTCAGTCTTGTAATTAAGTAGCAGTTGATGCTCATGTATAAGAAGTATAAAGGGAGAATTTGAAATGGGTTTTGATGAAAATATTTATCTTGCTTGAAAAATAGACTGTTTGGTTTATACCAGAACTGGTAACCTTAGATTAACTGAGCATCAGAATACAATCAGATATATTTAATTTATAATAATTGTGCTATTTCTGGCCAACATGGTCTATTAAGTGTGTATCTCATTGCATTAGAGGAAGTTCTACTATTCAAGCTACTATTTTAGAGCATCCACTGAAAATGAACAAATAAAGCTTTGGGGTAGTAATTAAGCATTAGTCTAAACTTCCTGTTGCAGCTCAGGTCTAATAGTGCTGTCCCAGAGAACATGAAACTCACATATATAGAGATGTATAAAGGCTTTATAAAAACAAGTGTAAAAAACCCTTCAGCTCTACAGAAAATATGACTTTTATCAGATGTTTTATAACCTTTAAAAATGTAGGCTTCTGCTTATAACTGTTAGCTTTTCTTTCAGAGTGGTATGGATACAGTTGGACTTATTTCTGGGGGAGCATGATAATTAATTGATCAACTTTGGTCCACAGCAGCAGTGATGTGACTAGATTTGATTTCCTTATTATTGCAGTAAAGTATGGCTATGGCTAATAGACAGTCTTGAAAGATTTGAGAATAAATATATCTGGAATGATTTATTTTCTAGCTATTGTATTTCTGAAGCTGGTTAACAAAGACTATACACAGACGTGATGCAAATATAGAAACTATGGAAAAAAATCTGCAAAATGCATGAAAATGAAAGCTTGTAATATCATTAAACTGTGTTACCATTGATAATGCAGACCTGTGACAGTCTGCTCAAACATGGACTTCCATGCACTAAACATCTGGCTAGCTATTGCTTGCTCTTTTTTATATGTGCTTTCACTCACTACTACCTAATTAGTCTTCTAATCAAATTCAGGTGGAATGGATAGGCAGGATTTTCTTGATACTAAATAAAATAGCCCTGCCCAAACCTTTTCCATGCTGACTATGGTCATGTAGGTAGAGAAGAGAAGGGTCTTTTTTTCTATCTCATTCTTCAGGTTCTTCATGGCTGATCCCCACCCTATCATCTCAAATCATTGTTGATATATAAACACCTGCTTTTAGCTAAACTCTTCAGAGCTTCATTTCTTATTTAGTTAAATTTGAAGTAGCTACCTTCTTTCTTTTTCTTGTGCTATTTTACGTGCTTGAGAGGAGTATGGAAGTAATATCTGTGAAATTATTTTCATGTCTACTATCAGCATGCCCTTTAAACTCTATTTTACTCTGATGTCTAAAAAAATTAAGAAAAGTGAAGTTGCTGCTTTTGGGGTGATTACTGGTTAAACAAACAGTATTTCTATTTATTTATACTTGCTGTCTGTTTATACATGGAGTGTAAGCTCCAAGGAGCAGGAATCTTTTTGTTTGCTGTGCTACATTGTAGTGTGGTACTGCATTTTGGCTACATTTCCCTTATTATGGAAACAATGGTCATACCAACAAATACTGAGCATCAGTCTGAGTTTGTTAGATAACGTAGAGTCCGTGGGCAAGAATGGCTGATGATGACCTTGCATACTACAGCTGCAAAAGGTCTAAGTAGTTGCACTGGGATATAAGAAGGACATAGCAGCTTATGTCATGAGTCTTCTCTGCACTGAGGGCATATATGATGTTCTTATTGAAATAATGCAGCAAGACAGACAACCTATAAGTCTGCAGTAAGGAGCTGGTGATCTTGAAACTGAGCAAGTGCTTTTGAGCTCAGTAATCTGCCAAACACATTTCACAAACTGTGATGAAAATGGTATGCACCAATTTTTATGTTTAAGGAAACACATTCTAGCATAATTAATGAATATTATGCACTAAATTTAGTTAAATTGAGAGAAATGAAGCGTATTCTCTTGCAACATTCTTTACTGTATACAATTTTTTTAAGGATTCATGTCTCCATTAGTGATTGTTTTACACATCAGGTGTATTCTCACTGAAATTCATAAAAGCTGCATTAATCTTAGTTGCGTGAAATATTACGATAACTTTAAAGGTGACTTTCAAGGTCATATATCTTGACAAAATATTGTAGAAGTGACAAAAATATTTGGCAGTCTGTTTTGTAGAGTAAGAGTTTATTAAGAACCCAATGGTTAATCATGAAGTTAACACATACAATGATTGCCTGCTCTGCCCTCACCTTGTTTCCTATTAATTCAACATCACACCATGACAGTAGAGCAGATTGTCATCACTTCATGGCATTATACATAAAACGTGTTGTTATAAACATTGCATCAAATCAAGATGTAGGATATAAAACTAGAGTAACATGTTTGGCAAAAAGTGATACCTTATCTCTCTCTGAATTTTGTTCCTCAATTTAAACATCATTGAAGAGATTTTTGCAAAATCTGTTTATCATTATTCAGTGCTGGAAAGGAGGCAGACCAGAGAAACAGAACATTCTTTCAAAATCAGGAAGTTACAGTGAGTATCTTAGAAAGCCTCTGAATACATTGAAGATAGTAAAAAAAGAAACAGCACCTTGTGAAGTAGAAGAATTAAGTATGTTTTCAGTAAGTAGAAGAGGAACTGTTTATCTTGTTTTCTGGGAAGTTTTACAAGTTCAGGGTTGGGGCCTGAGTTAGATAGATCTTAAAGAACAGAACTCAAAGTATCTTTATATCTAAATTCTAAGAAAAAAAATCAGTTTTGAATTTTCAAAATGAGATGTTCTGATTCAGTTGAAATCCTTCATCCCCATTGACATTTATTTGTTTAAGTTTAAACAGACTAATATAAATGGAAAATAATTTTGAAACGTGAAATCCAAACATGCCACTCCAACATTATCCTTATCAAAAATCCCTTTCAACTCTTTCTTTCTTAAAATTCATATTCAATACATTTATGTCCTTTCAGTTTTCTAGACTGAAATAAGAAATATCAAACTGAAATTAAAAAAGAGAGAGAGAGAGAAAAAAAAGAATATAAATAAGACTACTAAAGTATAAAACTGCCATAAAGTAGCTTAAGTTGCATGTCCTTGGTATAACTTGGATGACCAAAAGGATGTCTGTAGCAGAAAAAACAGAAACTAGAGCCAGAAGATGGTCATACCTGCAGCATCTGAGCAAATCTTTCTATGCTTTATTCAGGTTTGCTCTGAAAATTCCCATCTTTTACCTTTTTTTCTTCAGAAACTATCCCACAGCCCATGGAAAGCTAGGAAAGTCTTTTCTAATATTCAGCATAAATTTACCCCTACTAAAATGTGTCATCTTTTTCTCACATATCCTTTTAACTGCTCAAATATTTTTTCAACCCAAACAATCTTTAGAAATGGAAAGATAATTATCATGTTATTTCTTCATCCTCACTCAAGGTAATATATTTTTTTCATCCAGCTTTTCTTAAATTCAGGTCACAGCTCTCAATATTAATTTTATTTCTTTAGCTCGCATTGCACTCACTTTTATTAGTCAATATTTTTGGGCACTGAAATGATTCAAAGAGAATCTGAGGCACAAGCGACTGTCTTATCAAAGCTGTATAGAGATATACACTCACCTCTTTTTCTGATGATCTGATGTCTCTGCAAAATCTTTTTCCCTTGATCAAAAAAGGATCAATGTACAGTGTTGCATTACACGAGATATTTTTCTTGTTATCATAAACAGAAAGGGCTGACTCATCATCCCCACTAATTACCAGATGTACATTGACTTCAGTGACTGTACTTGGGTGGATGGGTTGGAAAGTGGTGTTACCATGGGTCAGTGTGAGCTACATGGACAATGGTCATGCAGTGAACTCCAAGTTCACATTCTTCTCAGAAAATAGACTGATGGTACCACTGGTTCACTTTGATATTTGAAATTTACCAGTGCAAATGCAAACTGCTTCAACGTATAGGTATGAAAAACAGTAGAATAAATTGAAGTTCTCTTCTAGAAAGGTCTTAAAAGAGAGGGCCTCATTGAACTCTCCGTATTGTGTGTAGGGAAGTCAGTGTATTACTTGATTCCCCCCGCAGAACTGTCTGAACATGTGGCAACTAGCAGATCAATCAAAAAATTGCACTGCTGTATATTTTTTTGATATTCCCCATGACATCTGTCCTAAACCAAAAGATGCTTCTTAGATGGGGATAGCTGAGCACTGCCCTAATTAGCGAGTGCTGATCTTTCTTCTCAGCCCTCCCACTGCTCTGTCCTTTTGACCCGGATGCAAATGTTAGCAGTCCTAACAAATCTTATTCTTGCTCTGACCAACAGCTGGTGCGATGACCTGGAGCTTTACGTAACCATTTACTTTGGAGTCTGAAATAGCTACAATGGTCGGAGCAGCAACCCCTGCCACAACCATTGAATTGTTCCTGGAATTGATCCTTGTAGCTGCTCTGAGATGCAGACTGGCATTTTTCTTTCTTTCATGGCTTCCACCGTTCATCAAGACATTGTCAGAGCTGTAGTGACAATTATTTTTCCTGCCCAATAGGTTTCTTTCCAGTTTAATTTGATAGGTTAACATTTCTGCCTGGGTTACTTGTACAGACAGTACTGACTAAAACAGTTTTTCTGGAGATCTGGGATGCATAGCTCCTCCAATTCTTTGTGACAGCATGGGCCTAAATGCTTCCTCAGTACTTCTAATATGCGTTAGGAATAAATCCTCCACCGAGAATGCAACAGGTAAATCAGAGAATACAACAGATAAATCAGAGAAGAATCAATCCTGATGAAAAAATATATGTATCATGTCTTCTCCCCCCCACCCCCCTATTTTTGCACGATTATTGGTTTTATCACTCAGTGTTCTGGGTTACAGAAACTGAGAAGTGAGAATTCAGGTGCAGTGAAAACAGGAGTTCTTTATGCAGGCTGTGCTGGACAATTAAGAGGGCTGAGTCTCCCTGAGGAAAGCCCTAACTTAGCTGGGATTAAACAATCTTGCAATATATCATTGACCACATTATAAATACTCTTGGTAAGGTCAGAGCTAAAATGTATTGGAAATAAAACAAATAACTAACTTCTCCATATGAGATAGTTCAAGTAAGAGTTAAGAGCTTTACACAAGGGAGTTGTAAAAGTAGCGTCTTCTATTCTAAATGTAGGCATACTTCATAATCCCAGAGATCACATACATAAGTGTAGATTACTGTTTGTAAAGGTTTCTGCCATTGTGGACAAGTGAGAGGCTGAGAATTAGAGAATGCGAGAGGAAATGTTGACAAAAAAAAAAAAAAACAAAACTGTACACAAAAGGGGCTGTAGAACGTGTCAGCAAAAAGATCTGAAATAGCTGAAAAGAAAGGAAAGAGCAGCTTGAGATATAGTGTTGTAAGCAAAATGACAACAACAAAACAACCACAAACAAACAACAACAACAGCAACAAAAACAGCTTCCTTCCCATTGTTTTCCTCGGGCACTCAGGGAGCCAGAGATGTATATGTTCATTATCAGTAAACAATTATATCAAGGTTCTGATTTTTTTCTGTTGCTGAAATGAACCCATGCACCTGTGAATTTTTGTAAGCTCTTCAGGTACAAAAGCAGTAATGTTGCCCTAACACAGCAGCTTGTCTGGAGTCCACACTTTCCCTACAGAGCCTATGAATTTTTACAGTGGGAAATTAAACATTTCCAGGCTTATCACTTTTTTCCTAAATCTTGTCATTTTCTGGGTGATGTCCAACAAGATTATTGAAGAGACTTAGGTTTTATGTTAACATTCCCCCATGCATTCCTATGAGGAGTGGCCCTTCCAAAGCAGTTCAATAAACAGATAAATCAAGGGAAGACATTCATAGACATATCAACAGTGGGATATTTAATATAAGTTACAACTTCCTCTCTTCACACTAGCAAGCTGTTAATAGCATTCGATTCTTCTGCTGCAAAATTATACATTAATTTTTAAAGGATAGCTCTAGACAAGTAAAAAATTGGCAACGTACCATTCCAAGAATTTATTTTTAAATTGTTTTCCCAGTTGCAGGGCTGGCTGTTTCATATTTTAATAAATATATCATTCAAATTAGCAAGAGTCATATGAAACTAAATTGGGTTTTGAACAGGAGAATTCAAATGACAGAAATTGGCTAGGTTGCTGCTTGTTTTTTGTTCAGCTCACCTTTACAAAGTGACCATATGTTATATCTTCATTTCTTGGCAACTGTAAGAGTTACATGCAGATACAGTCCTTCTGTTGATACTCTTTTTTCATTGTAGTGCTTCTGTCTCGAGGCGTCATTTTGTGAACAGCTGTAATGGTGTTATTAAAAGCAATACATATATTTTAAAACAAAATAGTAGACATATGTGCCTACTGTCAATGCAAGCAAGTCTATCTAAAAGTCATGTCGAGTGTTGCAATGGCTGGAAAACAAAGCTGCTTTCTCCCATTTGCATTTCTGAAATCAATTTTGTGCCGGCTTACAATCTGTCTGCCTAAGAAAACCTATTCTGGGAGATACTCAGGTATGAACTTGGCACACACAGACAGAGATACAGAACTTGATTCTTCACTGCCTTGCTCCCTTTGTAACCATTTACCCCTGTGGAAAATAGGTAGAAAACACAACTGTTCATTTTCAGTAATATGGCACACTCATTTTTCATAAGTGATGACACAAGATACAACCAATTTAAGTAATGAAGAGTGATTCTATTTGATGTTTTTATTAAAAGTGTTTGGCACTATTCTAGCACTACCTTTAAGTAAAACCCCTTGGTGCCTGTGACAGTGTGATTTCCAGTAGTCAGGGTCAAGTGCAATAAGGCTATGATCTCTTGAACTTCATTTTAAAACCTGCAAAATGCTATTGGTTTTCAGATCAGATTACAATTTTGGATATTCTTGTTTATGGCTGTCTGAAAGATCTTTGACTAGAAGAACATGAATTTTCTAATAATGCAGTAAAATATGTGATTTATAATCTTACACTGTTGGACAAGTATATGAAATTATGAAATTATTACAGACATACTACAGTATTTGAATTTTATCCTGTCTATCAAACTAATAAAGCCAAATGTTTATTATATGTGCAAATGCATATTTCTTGTTGCTAGAGTGGACTCCAGTGAATGTCTGGATTATAGATTCATAAGCAATAGCACACACAAATGAAAATGACATTTAGTAGGCTTTTTTTCAGATCACTATGAATCTAGTATCTCCAAAAATGAATGGATTTGGGAGTTGCAGAACTGATCTCTGAATAGTTCCATATTTTTTTGCTGTCACCAGATACAGCCTGAGGATCACCAACAGAAATCTCCCTTCTTATGAAAGATCTGACAAAGCTCTTTCTTTACATCCACAGAAGAGGCTGGCAAGTTCAAATTTGAGCTGGAGCAGTTTGGTTTCTTTATGGGCAAATGTAAATAAAATCTTATGACGAATGTTTCTAGACTAACTGGTCTTCCTCTGAGGATCCTCAAGAATGCATTGGCTTCTGTGTTACAATATTCTTAGTAGTGGTGTATTAACGAAAGCTATAGATGACAATATTCATAAAAAGAGGAGACTGGAAAAAAAATCCAAATATTTTAAGATGTCATAATCCTTGGGTTTTTGCCCTTTTAAAATTCTGAGACTTAATTTTAATAGCATTTTTTTTCCTTTAGTGTATGTTAAGTTTATTAGATCCCTCCCATGTATAAATCTGGCATATCAAACCACAGTTTGCGTTGTCAGCTCCTATGAGTGAAATCTATTGCAGTTACAGAGCTGTCCTGCTTTTGCCTTTGTAGCAACTTTCAGACCACAATAACCATCATCAGTTTAAAGCAGGCAGATCCATTACATTTCCTCTGTTCCTACAACCCCACATTAAGCTAATATTATCTATTTCCCAAGTGAAAAAAAGCCCTTCCAGTCCTATCAATTATTAATTCCTTGCTTGCAGCTAATGTTTTGTTTGAATTATTTAAATGCATCTTCATTTATCAATAAACATAAAATGTTAAACAAAGAATACTGATGAAGGGCATTATTTAAGCCGTAACATTTTATGAGATTATTTCAAGCGCCTTTTTTGATTTATTAGCACAATATGTTTTATAATTATTTTTCCATTTCTAAAAACAAAACAAAACAAGAAACACCATGTTTCTGGGTATCATCAAGAGATTTAGAGGCTTACTGTGTGCTTTCAGGAATGTTACATTTTGGTTTGCTTTCTGAAAAATAATTTATAATACAACATATACTAAATTCCCAATCCATTTGCTAAGAAAATTCAAGACATGGTTAAGATATAAGATGCCTGTGATTTATTATTAGAATAACAGTTACTGATGTTCACTCTGGTCTCCATTTCTTCTTTTCTATTTCAGCCATTGTATCAGAAGCTGACTGAAAGCCAAGGCTATTGTTAAAAGACTTGAAATTACAAAAGTTGAGGCAAAAGAAAAGAAGTGGTCTATCCTTTTTATTGTCTTGAAATGCCTGTCATTGTTTTAAAAGAATAAGGGGAATAAAATCAATATTATGATATTGATGATTTAATTCAAGCTAATTCTATAAATTTAAATAATCTCTGCTTCATATGTAACATTTTAAAAAATACTGGTTTTTTTTTTTGCTTTCCTAGTTTGTCAAAGAATACATTAAAATAATCTTAAATTAATATCTCAGGCACATAAAGGTGATACTATGTGAAGATGAAAGAATATTTAAGACTACTGTCAAATTTTACCCTATGTCCACTGTGCCCCTTCCTTTACCTTCAGGCGTATACTTTTCTCTGTTGCTACAAAACCATGCAGATGCTTGGAGAAAACTGCAGTTGAATCATGATTTTCAGTCAAAATCCCTCATATACCAATTTCTTTTTTTTAATAAAAGTACCTTCAGAAGACTTTTTCTTTTCTATAATAGAGAATATTGTGGTATTTCTTTGATGATCCAGATTATACAGTGAATAGATTATGTCTGTGGTCTTAACACCAATATTTATCTTTCTAGTTTGTCCATTGAAAAATAATCCGCTGAAACAATTGCTTATGACCATTTTATACCATCTCAGTCAAGGCTTCAACAATGATCTAGGTCCAATTCTATTAAGCACTTTTCAAAAATGTGCTTTCTCTGAGGATTATCAGTCACCTGGCAAGACGGAGAGAAGTTGGAAACGTTGGCCCTTCAGTTTTACAATAGGCAGCTAGGGTACAGAAGTCCTGTACACACTGAATAGTTCTGCTGGTTAAATGTGTAGTAGGAAGAATTTCTCATGACAATAGGCTACATGTCTGGATACAAATGTTTTCAGTGGCTCCAAACAGTATTCATTATTTTTTGCCTTTGAGCTTGTGGAACTGTTGTTTTGCCCTCACCCTCCCACCATGAGCTAAAAATTGCTGAACTTTTGTGTATGTATTTGGATTTTAGAGAGTAGAAAAACATCTGAAGGTCTGAAAAATGCTCCTGAAGTACAGGAGGGCAGAGAGAATTTCTAAAAGATTTTCAAGAACGCAATAATTTTCATTTCCAGTTCCCCAAGCAGACCAAAGTGCATTGCTGATGCTTTGAAGGGAGCAGCAATTTGTCAGGAGCAATTCCAAAACAATTCCAATATTGGAATTTCATGTAAAACACACTTTTATTAGTTTCCTGTGAAAATGTTTCAGTTTGAAGTCTGCAACAACTGACTTTGCTGCAGACAACAAATATTAATATTAATATTAATATTAGTATTCTGGAAAAAAAAAACGGTTCAACATTGAGCCTCTCTATATGTAAAATGTCTATGCATATGAAACAAGAATCCTGAACTGCAGAACCAAAAATGCAGCATATCCTGCTAATGGCAACAGACTTCTTGTGCATTGAAAATTGTTTATCCAAAAGGGGCATAGATATGGGATACTTAGAAAGAAAAATAACACCCATTTTGAGCTTCCAACTGCAATTATAGAAATAAATTAATTTCTAACACTGAAGTGTCTTGATAATGGATATCTCTAGAAGATTAAATTTATTAAAGACACAAAATGAAAAGAAAAAAGCTTTTTTGTTTGTTTGTTTGTTTGTTTGTTTTAATGAACTATAGAGAATTTCCTGTATAACAGCAGTATTTCTTGATTGGAAAAATACTAATTACACCCTAAATTCATTTAGTGAGTGTGGTAATTTGCAGGTAATATTTCCAGGAAAGATCTAGTAGATTATGCCAGGAACTGGTTTCTTTTTTTTTTACTGGTAGCTTGAATCATATATTCATGGAAATGTTGATTGTAAGGAACTACTGGAGGGAGGTTGCTTAGTCCGATTTGCTGTTCAAAGTAGGATTATCACCATCATCTTGTAGACTTTTACATTTTTCTGTGGAATGTAAGTGTTAGGTGAGATTAGGGGTGCAGTTCACAGAGTGAACTCTTCTCTGTTTTCTCTAATGTAAAATAAATGCAAAAACTGGAGTTATGCAGGTACTAAAGAATTAGTCCAGGAAAAGTGCCTTGGCTTGGTCCACTATACAAAATTAAGACAACTGTCTGCATCCGAGACTCATTATTCTAAACCAGACAGTTACAGAGCAGATCAGAAACAAGCAAAGTGTGATATGTGAGGAAAGACAAGAATATGGCAGAAGACAGTTTTGAAGGTTCCCATGAGAAGCATATCTGTGAAGAAGTCCTGTCCCTCTGTGTGCAAGGATGTGTTCATATGACTCCCAAACTCCTCCTAGAACCCAGCAAGCATCATCACAGCTTTGATTTCATTCCCAGAACTACTAATCTCCCACATCAGTATTTCCTGGAACAGGACCACAATGTTGAAAAGCTGACTGGCTGTTGCTTAGGCAATAAGTCATGGAAAATGCAAAGCAGAGTGTAAGCATACCTGCAAGTGTGGGCATGGGATTGGGATGCGGGCACCCTCTTGTCTCCACCAGAAGGGAGCATGTCAGTAGATTGATGCCTACCCCCATTTAAAAAGCTTTTCAGTGTTATTTATCAATTTATGTCACTCTTTCAAACCATGGTACATTAGTTAATTCCTATATTACAGTGAAATTCCTATGGAATTACATATTACAGCCACATTAATATCACATTAGCTCATCATGATTAATGTTATTGCAATGAATGAATTAATAATGATTTGCCTCTTTACCAATTTTTTTTTTTTT
>VXAA01006474.1:825018-852294 GCA_013399115.1 Anseranas semipalmata
CTGCTCTAATGATGCCAATAGGCATTCACTCTACCAGTCATAGACAGTTCTAAATTGGAAAAGCAACAGTTTTGCTCTCAGAGATCATGCCAACAGATAAACTTTGGAGCCTCCAGATGTGGTAAAGCTCAAAGTAAGCATTCACATCCAGATGCTCACTCCAATCACACTGCCATATGTCCTGCTTTTGTGTGTATGGTAGAGGGGCAAATTTTTCACGCTGATGTCAGTTGTGACATTAGGACTTTTATCAATAGTACACTTAAAATTCACATTTAAATGATCGGCGTGTTTTTAGTCTTTTGCTATTCTGGCTTGACTTTTAAATTTTACTTCTTCCTCAAATTGCTGATGAAAATTTAATATTTTAAAATTGGATGATCCTTTTTTTTGGGGGGGGGGGCAGAAAAAATGTGTCACTGAGAAAAAATTGTAAATATACCAAGATTTACATATGAAACAGAAATTCAACAAAAACAATACAGCCTTCCAAGTTATTGACTGTGGATAATGTGAAGTTCTGTTTCTGTTTCTCAAGATTTTCTATTCTGAATTCTACCACATGCTGATAAAAATTCTTAGTATGATCTATCAATAGACATTACATGTCTTGCTGTTGTACTTTGCATATCAAGTTCAATTTTGTCCACCTTTTTTATTCTTCCTGATTTATGTAGAGAGTCTTTTTAAATGCTTTGCAGGTACACAAGAAAAGAAATATAGGCAGCCTCATAAATTGGGAAGGAGACTGCCTGTGAGATTTCCACATCTTCAAAGTTGAAAAATAAAAATAAAATATGACTGGAGAAAGTTGGGTTTTCCATATTGTTTCCAAAAGTCAGAAAACCATATGTTTGACCACAGTGCAAATGAACATTTTTCTGATGGAGAGGGTCATATAAAGGGCACTTCCACCTCAAACTGAGAGTTTAGGAATTCATTGAAAACCTATATATTAATAGTAAAACAAATGTGAATTTTCTTTGAAGGTCCAGTCTGACCTTCAAGCTCTGCATCTAGAGCTTGTTTGTGATTACATTCTACACTATTAGAAATTCAAGTCACAGAACGGTCAAGTCACCTAACACCTATAGATAAAAGTTCAATGTGGTATTTTGATGACTTTTAAAATAATTTCAGAATAATAGTTTAGTATAAAATCATGTATTGTTTCACTCAGCAGCTGAATTCTTTTAATGTTGTTACAAGTAAGACAACATTTTTTTCCCCAGTGTTTCTATAAACCTCTGAGAACAGTTCATTTAATCAAGGGCTCAAGAAAGACGATCATATAACAGTCTCAGTTACATCCACGTAAGTAAATCCAGATTCACACCTATTGCTGTGGATGCACATTGGTATAAGCTAGACACTGGGGGCTTCTCTTCCACTAATTACTCGCCCAGTCCTAACCTCTTCTTCTCCACAATTATTACACAAGTCTATAGGTTCACTTAATAGTTAATATGCTGAAACTTCAGGACAAATACCTAACTGGATCAAACACATATATAGTGGCAGGAAGGAGAAATATTTAAATTATAGCTCATCCCTCCCCCAAATCCTATACTGCATAAATAACTGAACTCCAGTTGACTCTACTGAAATTTTTTATTTTATTTTATTTTGTTTTTCATGGCCTTATGTTTTAGAGAGAATGGATGGTAGATAAGTGGTAGAAACATACTAGTCTTTTTGAGTGAGGTGTATTAGCCATATTTCTGATGAAGAGGCTTGGACTAGCCCTACATAAGTCTCACTGTACAATCTAGAGCAGTGATCTTCATTCTTTCCTGGCCCATAAGCAACACAGATGAAAAAAAAAAATTACTTTGAAAACCACTTAGCCATGCTTGTGAAGCCGGAACAGAGTGGCAGGAACTATGAGCAACATCAGAGGGTTTTTTTGTTTTGTTTTGTTTTGTTTTTCCTGTATGAATTTTGGCTTATGAACACCGTTTTAGTAAGAGGATACTTATTCATTAACTATGCCTGTTTAAGAGCCGAACGCTTCTCCTTCCCTAGAATCTCATCAAATGTTTATAAACATTTTCAGTTGAATTGTTTAGTTGCCCTAGCTTTTTTCCTAGAAATCAGGTTGAACGATCCCTTCTGCAAAACACAATACAGTGTGAGGAGTTTTTGTTTTGTTTTTCTCTGGTAGTGATTTTTCAATCCACAGATATGGCAAAGCTACAGAAATGCATCATGTCCGCTTATTCTATATATCAGCCTACTGCAATGTTTGCAGTAAACTCTCTTCCTGTGTCTTAGAGCAACCCTAGACAGCAAATACACGTTATGTTTAGGATTGCAGTCAATGCCCGTGAATATTCGTGCTGTTTTATCAGCCACAAAATAGGTCTGAACTTCCTCTGTCAGTGAAAGAGAATGCCACTCCTGTATTAACCGTAGAATCTACTCCACAAATACCTTGGAGCAAATTCTGACCTCTGTCAGAATATAAGGGCAATAAATGACTACACAATTTGAGGAAAAGCCCATAGCTAGGAAAGAATATATTGCTGATGTATCCTTGAAGTATCTGGAGGGAAGAACAACAAGAGAACATAATGTGAAGCTACAAGGATAGTGATCTATGAAACAGCACATCCAGTCCAAAAAGGCCAGTATCTATTGCAGTGTGGAGCTTGAACAACTTTTGTACACCATCATCTTGCTTCGTTGACATTCTGTAAGCTGATTGCTCATGAAATGTAACAAAAGCATGGGCCCACAATATGTGAATTGTCTGTTTCTTTATGGGAGTACTGAAATACAGATTCCCCTGCAAAAGAAAAAAAAATTTGCAGGCCATAGCCTAGGGCATAACCTTTCCTGACAGAAGAGTTTTTTGAAATGTTATTGCCTCTCAAAACTAGGCAACAATACAAATGCCAAAGGCAAATAGCAGTATTCTTATGTTACTTTGTCTTGCCTCTTCTAAGACATCATTCAACCTAAATACCTTTTTTAGATGAATCTTTTATTTTACACACTAGTTCATTTCCTTGAATGTAATAGATATTTTATATTATATATAAACCTTACTTTTCTATTCTTTGATTGAGGGTTTTCATAATTTTTCAGGATGAGAATTAAAAAAATCCTTTATTTTTGATTTTGTTTATTATACAAACCTGGCAACCTATTTTGGGAAATTCTAACAAATCTGGATTTTTGAATCATATTTGTCCACATATGGTATTCATTTATCTTTGTCTTGCCTTCATGCAACACAGCAACAGATGTTGAACATCTCTGCTTTTTAATAGCCCTCTGATCTTATGAAGATTCTTTTCAGGAACAGGCAGAAATATGTTTTTAAGCTACAGCTCATTTACAAAATCGTCTCTGATGAAGTTTGTTTTGCTAACAAAATGGATTTAGTCCCTTTTTCAGATATTTTGATTTTTGAATTTGCAGTGAATTTGCACTGGGAAAAAATGTAATGTTTAAAAAATGTGCTTTTTGTAGATCAGATTAAACTAGACATGGGATTAGAGTGCTGACCTATATTCATGACTTTAATTGCTACAGTGTACTTTAACTTCTTACAGATGTACTATTGAAATGGTTAACCTTTACTGGCTATCTTCACTAATATGACCTTTTCTCTTCAGATTCTGATTTTTAAGGTGGATGTTTAAAAAATTGTTGAAAGATTGTATTTTCTTATACATTTGGGGCAATTTCAGAGGAGGCATTAGCCAAGTCTCATCAATACATGTGAACTGATTTGTGTGGTATCACCAAGTCCAAATAACTGTAAATCCATCTGAATCACCCAGATGAGACCTGCACACAGCTGGTTTACATTGGATGGAGCACTACAAAGCAGCTGGAATATATTGGTGAATCTGACCTACCATTTATTAATAATTTATGTAGTGCAAGGCACATGTTATGTGGGTGTGTATCAGCAGATATATAGATATGCAGAAACTTGCACACAGGTGCTATACAGATCATCTGTACTGTGCACAGGAAAATAAGAGATACACCGTGTGCTTCTTGACTAACTTGAAGTAATAACATTGGGGAAGAGGGCCTAATGCATCTTAATCGCACACCTTTTCTCATGCATATCCTACAAGACTTAAAATATGGTGAATGGTCATTCTGCGTCCAAATAAACAGAAATATTTCATGTATCATACCAACTTTACAAACATATACAACTAAGAAAATAGACAAGGTTTTGCTCTGGATATTTTTTCCACATATATATGTGCAAAGTGCTTATAAAAATCCATCTCGAGAAGACTCTGTTCACTAATGACAGAAACACTCAAATTAATTTTACAGGATAGGGAAAATCATTTTTCATGTAATTATTAAAACATTATCAAGCCATGCTGTTCTACTAACAGAGTGTTGTGTGAGATATCATTTGGAGACCTGGAAGCAGACTTATGATCTGGACACTGTTATTAGTATCAATTTTCTCTTTGCACTGACTTGGGTTTTCAAAAAGTCATTGTTAAAAAGTGAAAAAACAACATGCCCAGGAAGAATCAAGTATCCGATGTTTGCAAAGCTTTTTGATGAGACTATATTATCCTCAGAGTTTCCAGAGGATAAGTTTTGAGATGTAATATTTTCTACTCCCCATTTCAGTCCATAAGTGTCTAAAGTTTGCTCACTGAAGGTGGGAGAAGAAAACAGGTCTGCAGTTTAAACTTTATCCTTTTCCTTTTCTTAAAATTGTAAAATTCAGCTTTGTCAACGAGCATGCTTATAAAATGTATCATCTGCAAAACAACTGTTTAGGGAAGTTAGTTTTGAGAGTGATAACCAAGTACGTAACAGAAAAATAACTTATTTTATTTAACAAACTATATGAATAATGCCTGGGTTAAAGGAAAACAACAGTAAATAGTGACCAAAAAGTCAATTGGTTAAAATTTTACTGAAAGATTTAGAAAAGATTTTTTTTCTTGCTGGTGCATATGGATATAACCATCACATACTTTATTGTTTTGTATATCTGTTCAGCAACATTTTTCTTCTTAGTGCAATTTTTCTGTGTTGCTTGCTCAGAATATGGGGACATCCAATTCATTTCCCTGGAAACATAAGAGAAGACATCAGAGAAGACAATCATCTCCTTCTGAGGGCTTTGCAAATGAACTACATTCTATCTGGTTTGTTTGCTCTTGGGTGTGTGTGTCAGATGCAATTCGTGATGTCAGACATAGCCTCCATTATGCATTATTGCCCAAGAGTGTTTTGCTCATATTAAACTGCATTATTTTCAGAAAACACTAAGTAGATAGCATGCATAAGGATCTGGCAGCCTTGTTTATCTGTTGGGTGTGTCATACAGTGCACTGTAAGTAGGTGTGTGGCTCTCTAATGAGTTTTCATGGTGCCTGTGTTAGTGGGTAGTATTACAATAACTTCCAAAACTAACCTTTTTTTTATACACATTTTTGAACTAACCAAAGGTATAAAGAGGACAGAATTTTTATGTTTGGGGACCTGGAGTTAGGTACTTGGAAAAGATTGGTCTTCATTCTCTCTGCTTGATGGCATTTTTCTCACTTGTCAGGAATGGGAATGCTGTCTGGGTTCTGAAGGTCTGTCTATTAATTTATACTACAAACTGGTAACATTGCCTCTCCACAAAACAAAGCAGACAGAGCCCGAAACAAACAAAGACAACCTCAAAGCAATTTTCAAGTCTAATGTAAATCTGATGTTAGAAAGAGACACTTCTTGCCAGTGGGCTTTTTGAATGACTACTGAGCATTACATTGCTGTTTTTACAAGGAGTTGTTAAAAAGCTATGTCAGAAGAAAAGCTAGCTAGTAGAAAGAGTAAATGTATACAGAAATAGTATTTTTAACCTGGAACATTTTTACAAAATTCTCAATGATTTGTTACCTAGCTTGCAATTGATGTGGAGATTTATGAATTATCTATGTAAAACTTCATAGAAGAATTAAACAAGATGACAGTATCTTACCAACATGCATCTCATGCAAAATCTGTTCAGTTGCAATCTGTTCCACTAATGTAAGGTACAGGTGCAACCACCTGTTCTGTGTGCCACCCATGCAAATCAATTCAACTTTTTTGGATCAGTGGTGAATATAAACTCAGTAAAAATGATCATCTATCTCAAAAGAAAAAAAAAAAATTCCAGTTCTAATTTTCAGATTAAACGAATTACTCCTTAAAAAAAAAAAATATCAAAAATGAGAAGCTTTAAAAGTTGATTAACATTTCTATTACAGGGGTTCTTGGTGGTGTACTTGTCAAGGCTCCAAATGGAACTGGTTCCTATCATATCAGGTGAATAGCATGCTGACACAACAGCTGTGCTAAACTAAAAACACTAAGTTAGTACTGGCCACTTAAAAAAAAAAAAAAAAGGAAAGAGAAGGAAAGAAGGAAAGAAGGAAAGAAAGAGAAAGAAAGAAAGAAAGAAAGAAAGAAAGAAAGAAAGAAAGAAAGAAAGAAAGAAAGAAAGCAAGCACCAGGAAAAATGAGAATAGGGAAAATCAGCTCAGAGCATTGGGTGGGAGGGATTGCATTGGGCTTAGCCAGACAAATATGCTTGTCGATTTCTGTGAAACAAATATGGTATACAAGGGCCATTTGCTTTAGGGATGGAATGAATCCATGTAACACTGGAGATTTAGCTGATTATCTTATTCAGATATTTACACTGAGTGACTTTACATTGCTCAAATAACCTTAGTGGCCATGTCTGTACCAGCGGATAAAACACAATGCGGGCATATGCCTGAGTACTGTAGTTCATTTATCCCTGTTTAAGTATTAGCCCCCACACTTGCATACTACTTTACTTTCCCATGCCAGGTAGTGCTCTCCCAGGCAATAGCAGCTCTTGATCTGGGGACTAGCATGTACAGCATCCCCAGCAGGCTGTTTTGATGGGACCATTCCAGTTTGGAGGGTAAATTTACACTGCAGTTTAGCCATGTAAATGCAAGCTGGAATGTATCACTTAGCCTCAGGGTCAAAGAACATTTCCTGACTGGTTTATTTAGTAGTACAGACTCAGAGTGACTAGAGATGCACATTTGGAAACTGTCCTCAGTAGGAAACTCTGCTGGTAAAACTGTCAAATAAAGCTTTTCTACCACTCTCATCCTGGCCTGTCACTTACAGAAAGAAAGAAGAAACTGCCATAAGGTGATTCTGAGATCTCTGAGGTGAGCAAGAACACAGTAGAATATCTGATAAAAGAATGATGTAAGATTTTTTTTTCCATGACATTTTTTTTTGCTCTCACTGAGTTTCCTGGGCATCTTTCAGATGGAATGGATGAATTTCTTAGAACTACAACTTACTCTCAATTGAGATTTACCTGGTGTAGTGTTATTAAAAGGAGAAAAGGTGTTTAGTTGTAGAACTTGAAAAAAAGCTTTTTTTTTTCCTACTGAAATAATTATTTTCTCCATCTAATTTGGGCATGGTGTTGGGAAAGAAAGAAATATTAAAAGCTATTCAGTGATAGCTATGATCAGAGGTAAATCCCATATATGATTGTGTCAACAAAGATCCATTAAGTGAACTGGAGTTTTGCAATTCTGCTTCCTGTCTACCATCAAAGTAATTATTTATTATTATTTTTTTCTATTTTTTTTTCAACAAAGAAAGGTCATAGAAAAGAGATAAAGTATCAGAAAGAAAAATAAATAAAATCAGACAATTCTCCAGCCATTATTAAAAAAAAGATTATTTCAAAATTGCAGGACTTAAAATTCATTTTCAAATAGTTTTTCACATTTTTGTGAATCAGGTTTTCCATTTGGAAAACATTTTTCCATTGTGGTAAAGTGAGTACCATGATTTCTTTTTAGGCTTGCTAGCAATGCAGATCAACTAAAAGACACCTTCAGAAAATAGCCTGAAAGGCAAGCTCTGGATGACAATTAAGACTGACCATTCAGGATTGACTGGGATCTCTTCTATTTAAGCATTGTGAAAAGAATTCTTTTTTATCTCACTGGGCAATAAATCCAAATCTGGGAGAACAGAATATACCATAATGCTGCTTCTAGATGCACAGTGAATCTTCCATTGAGTAGCAGATTCAGAACCCAGAAACTGCACTCTGTCCCTGAAGAAACACTGAGGCTATATTTAACAAATGTCTGGCAGGGCTGAGGGGAATCACAGCTGACCTAGGAGACAGACAGCTAGGCTAATAAGAGTCCATGGGCCAACCCCAATGCTTCCCATCACTAAAAATTCTTAACAATGAATTAACAGTAATACCAGGGTGATGATTATAACTGTCTACTTTACCTGCTGCAAAAGGCAATAAAAGAGAAACCCCACTTACAAAGTTTACATATTGGTGTGTGAAATTCTATTTGCCTTTATTAACAAGTGCTTAAGGTTAATTTCTCAGCAGAGATCATAATTTTATCCATTCTTCATGCATAAAAGCACATAAACCTGTGCTTTCATCAGGGTTACATTTATGGGTCAAAAAAACCTTATCAGTGGAAGGGTAGCTACTTTGTTTTTGATAGAATGCTTTAATTAGGTCACCCAAAAATGTGTTTTAATAACCTATGTCATTACCGAACAAAGGAGATTTAAATTCTACTGTAAAGAGGCTTCTATAGGATCAGACATCTGTTCTAAAACTTATTGTGGCACTATACTCACTGGACTGCACGTACAATTTTGATTAGCTGGAACTTCCAGGAAAGATTTCCAACTGATTAACCCAGGGACCTTATCTTCAAGTATTGGCGTTGTACAGATTGACCAAAATCCCAGCTAACATCAGGTATTAAAGCCTATAATTGCAAATTAAGTGGGAGATGAAGGAACTTAATGACAAACAGAAGACAGTATTCCTGGTATTACCTTAGTAACTGAGTCTGATCATTTAATTCATATCATGATGTCAGCAGCAAGCAAGCCTGAATTTTTTCAGCTTCCTCTCCCCAAACTTCTATCCAGTGACACTTTTGCACTGCATTTTATTAGCTTTCTGAGGCTTTTATTCTGTTTCTTAAAATGAAAAGGTGACCTTAGTAGTAATCACTGTTAATGACATGGTGTGTTTTTTTTTTCTTTTTTTTTCTTTTTTTTTTTTTAATTGCCAAGGAAACATAAATAGCAAAATATGTGGCATTTTAATGCATCCCTTTGCAATCCAGAACAATAAGGCCCTAATGTGCCATACAAATTTAAAGTGAGATCACTGGGTAATGGGGTACATATGGTGATCCTAAAAGAAAAGTTTACTATGGAGAATAATTAAAAAGGACTTTTAAAAATTATTTTTGCTGCTTCGGTATTAGTTTTAGGTGTAAAGAGGGATTCACTTTTCCTTACCAGATGTATTGTCATCTTAGATTCTGCAAATTTGTGGTTTGGGAGGCTACCATTAAAATATGTCTTGACTTCAGAGTGGATGCCTCAGCTTTTATAGGACTGTCCCATCCATGTCTGCATCCCTTTCCTCTATGAATGATCTGTGGCAGCAAAAGGAAGGCAATTAGAACTGACCAAAAGTCAGCTCTTAGATTAGCTGCATAGCTCTTGTAGTGCTTTGAGAATAAAAGGATAGTTAAGTGACCTTGTCTTTAGAGCCCAATGTCATCCTGCCTAGCTGTTGAAGAACCTAATTCAGTTCAGACCGGTTAAGGACTAAATCACCTTCTGGAACAGTGCTCTCCCCTCCACTCTCTGTAACAGATGCCTATGTTTTTAACTTCAGTGATTGCATTGACGGTTTAAGAGGGGTGAATTTAAGCCTCACTTCTCCATGCTTTTCATCTGTTAGTGATAACCTGAGATACAGAGTTGTTTGATGCGTAATTAATGCATAGGATGTATGGGAAGGTCCATTAAAAAGTTCTAAATATTATTATTCATGATTATGGTTGCTGACGTAACTACTGATACCACAGTGCATAACAAGAAAACAACATTTTATTCTGGACAAAGCCCAATAACATTCTTACTGCTAAAAATATCTGGAATTGCCGGGATTCAGACATTGGGAATGATCTTTTCAACCCACAACAGAATAAAACCTCAGAGGCCAGAACTTCTTTAACATGTCAAGTGTGCTCTCAGGGCCATGTGAAAAGTCCCAGCTTGCAAAACTGAAAATATTGTACTCAATTTCTCTCTTAATTTTTTGGTGTCTGGTTGATCATGATGAGCAAGAGGTTCAGAGGATTATAGAGGGGAGCTAAACTGTGGCACATGGGAAGCTGAACAGGTCCACACTGAGATGGAATGGTGTTACTCAAGCACTGGAGAATGACTGAATAGGGAATGAGTGGACAGCTACATCTACTTTTGAATTGTTGAGAAAATGGCAAAAAAAAAATCATTATTTCCTTTCCCAAGTAGGAGATAATATCCTTATATTTCCATATCCTTCATATTATTAGAGAGATGATAGCAAAGGAGGTCTATTTTGTTTTGTCTTTCCTAAACTGAGTGAAAGGTGACAGTAGAGGTCCAGGACATTCAGACCAAGATTGAATGTCCTTGATTTTCAGTTAGATATAATTAAGCTTTTCTTATAAAGACATATTTGAATGGAAAACGAGTTCAACAATCCTCTACCTTAAATCTAATGTTTTATTTATTTTCAAAATAAAGAAATGGAAACTTGAATAAGGAGAACACATCCCCATTCAATTTTGAACGTATCAAAGAAGTAGACCATAGAAATCTTTGCATACCATCAAGCAACCGAATAAAGATCTACTAGCAGAATCCTTATTTCCAAGACCGTTCTGAATTCTTCCCCCAAACATGGACATTTTGAGAACAGAAAAGAATAAAAGTCTGTTTTTATTCTGGAGGCAAAGCTGGACTATCAGAACCAAATTCCTTTCTTGGTTACCAATGTCAGTGGATACCTTATGGGTGAATTTGTTAAGCAGAGTGTAAATGACAGTATTTTTTCTGTCTTTCTGGTGTGAGTCCATGAGCTCTTTATAAAAGCTACTAAACAGATAGAGCTCCACTAGCATGGAACTGGCCCTATGAAATAGCTGTGTTTTAATTAAATTTACACAACTTTTGTGATACAATGGGTAGCCTCTAATACCACCCAAAGAAACCTCAGCACCATCAAAGGTACTTCACAAGTAATTAATCTCTAATGTTCAGTTCTGTTAGGTAAGTAACAGTGCTTCATAAAATAAAACTGAACTTCACAGAAGAGATAACAGAGCCTTTTACTGGAATTGGTTTTAAAGCAATTTCCTGAGCTTGATCTTTACAAAAATAGGGAGCAAAATCTCACATTAGGTAAAAACAACTGGAGTTTCCACTCTTTCTGGTTTTCTTTTCTTCTCCTCTCTCAAATCCTTTTGTTTGTTTGTTTGTTTGTTTGTTTGTTATTGGCATCAAAAATAACTCTTTCTTCATAACGAGTAAAATATTTAATTTATTATCCTTTGGATGTAATTTTTTTCTGGAATTGTCATCATATTCAGGAGTTGAAGAGAACATCACTCATACTTAATACCCAATCATAGACTTGCTTTCTAAAGTAAATATTACTGACTTATTATTACGCATTATATTCTTTACAGCTGCTAGCTGGCCAAGAATTTTTACAGCTGCGTTATCTATCTGGCAAAGAAACAGAAATTATATTTCATCTTCGATGAGTACCTCATTTTATTCTTTGAGTCCACACCATACCCTCTGTTTAGGAAAGAGTGATGACTGACTGGCTTGAAGTGTCTTTTGCTTCATTTACATGACATATATAAACCCTATTCTCTCTAACCTATGAAAGAGGTTGCACATATTGCACCATATACATCACCCTTATGCACTTGCAAAGTATCATCCTGATTGCCTTGACTGCTAAATAAAATAACTTCCAAATTTTTAAAAACCCTACATCAACTATCAAAAAGTTGAAAGATTTCTCCAAGGAGAACCAACGTTTTAAAGCTACCACTTTTTAAAGGCCATATATTTGTTGGGGTTTTTAGATACTTTGTGGGTTTGTTTGTTTTTTTTTGAAACAGGTTGTTTTTTCCATATTTTCCAATGAGTTTCTTTCAACAAGAACATATCACATCATACCCTTTTGCTAAGAATGTAATAAAAAGTATCCTTATTAACCCCAACAGCAAGTGGAGAACAAGGGCATGAGCATGGATTAGTCATGTCACCACAGTTGTACATCTGTTCTCTTTTCCTTCCACTTTCAACTATGAAATAGTTGAAGTGTTTCATGCTTAATAGGTAGACTTGAATGAATTTCTTACAAGTGTGTATTCATATATTTGTTTATTTTGGTTTCTATAAATCGCTTATTTACATATGTGTAAAGACAAAAAGAATAAGTCATAAATGCAGGTCATAAGGTTGGTATGCAAAATCCCTCAACACTGCTTCTTTGAAACAAGAAGCGATCTGTACTGATACTTCTTAGTACAAGTACCTAAATAGCTTTCAAAACTTTCCAATTTATATACGCTAATGACCTAAAACATCCAGAGAATCTGAATGATATTTATGATTTTTTCTACACTTCTATGACAAATTAGGAGCTTTAGACTTTTCTATCAGTACTAATGTGCATGAAACTCTATTAGAAGCAAAAATAAGAAAAGTGAGTCATTATTTGGGTGTTATCTGTATTCATAATAAAGAATTTCTTCAGTGTTCACTAACTTTCTTCAGAAAGTAAGATTTTAGAGCAAGGCCCCAAATAATTGACAGCTAATGAGAATATAAGATCCTTTCATAGCTGAAGAATCATAGAATCATAGAATCAGAGAAAATAAGTTCCCTAAAAAATAACATTGAGACACAGAGGATGTTCTCAGTTGGAGATTCATCATAAGCTTAAGAGACCTCAAGTAAGGTAAGCCTGGAGGAATTGCTAGATTTTAATACGTTATCATCAGAAATCATATGGGTAAGTCGAGACAGCAAAAGATTAGTGTTCCCTCATAAAAGCAGTTTAGAGTAGTCTGAAAATCAAGTTTTAAAACTTCTTAATTGTCATTATGGTGACTAAGTGAATGTGCTTCACTTGCTCTTCAAGTTCATTTTGATTACTATGTTAACCAATTGTTAATCACAGGAAACTTTTAAAACCTCATAATGTATCAGTCTCAGACCAACACTTATAAGACGGCTGAAAAAGAGCTGGATACACAGGATGATCATGAGTAGGAAATATGGGAACACTTCCTAGTTCCCCAGCCCAGATGAACGATTCCACTGAATGTAAGCCACAGAAAAGCCTGGGTGTGTACTGCACATGTACTGCATCTTGCTTTACACTGTGAGAAGGAACAGTGACATAGTAGCAGGAAGGTTAATCTGGAAGAGACATAAGCAACCAAGTACAGATAAGAACAAGTTATGCAGTTTTTGTGCTGTGGCTGTTGAAGTCCTAACTGTGACACAGGAGGCATGTAAAACACAGCAGCGTGCACATATACTTTAAATAAGATTATAAAAAAGTAGCTGTAATTTCTGGTTGTGGTATTCCTGCTTTCAAAGATTAGTATGACATTCTGGTACTACAGTAGCTTTCATATGACTCCATGCAGCTTCTGAAAAGATAAGGAATGAAGTCTTCTCCTAGATAGGAAATGCAAAAATTTCAGAAAGTCAGTAAATGATTGAAAAAACTTTGTTTAATTACTGTCTTACTAAATAGAAGCACAACCCCCTAAACATATAAGCAGCATTCTACAACCCAGTGGAAAGACTAAACATTTTATCACTTGGTTATGCTATACAGCATGATATTTCTCAGTGATGAGAAAGCTTGAGTTTCCAGGGTGCACTAATTAAATGGTGGAGCACAGTGATGGAGAATTCTGCAGTGGTGGTTGGGCATCTATGTAGCATACAAATCTCGGTGATCACATTTTCTATTCCTTAGGTTGATTCTGTAGGTCATATAAAGAACATTTACAGAATGAAAACAGAGGATATCATAAAACTGAATATTTTCTTTGCTGTATAAACCAGGCCACTCAGGATTATTTGGTTTGTCCGATTATGATAATGTAGTCCAGAGATTAGCAGAAAAACTGAGAGCAGAAAGTTGTTTTTGTGTCCTGAATCATTATTAAACTGGATGTATATGTAGCAAAGACTGGATATGAGACAGAAGCAAAAGAATTGTAATACCATACAAATATATTTTGGAGAACTTGGATCATTGTAAAGAAAAAGGAGAAAAAAATGCATCTGTTTGATGCCAAGTAGAACAAGGAAATGTGGGCACGATATCTTTGATAATGGCTCAGATTCACTGTGGTTTTGGAGCTTTTTCCATTGGCCTGGAGCCATTGCATAATATACAGATATAAAAAGTAGGTGAGAACTGGATGTCTGTAAGCCATGTAGATATAATACTCTTCATGGTGATTCCAGCATGCAATCCCTATATTCTATGCTGAGAGCCAAGCCTGCATCACCTAATCTCCATGCATAACTTTTGCATAATGAACCATTTTTTTAATACTACAATCTGTGTGAAAGACTTCATCTGTCTGCTTACAGACACCCTGAGAAGGCAACAATCCATTCAGGGCAAATTTTTTTTAAACACAGACTTTGACTTGAATACAGTTGAAAAACCCAATACATGTTATTCAGTTATATTTCACATCAAAATTAAACTGCCAATTAGTATTTAAAAACCTGTGCAAATATTCCTCCTACTTACATAGATTTCTTTTTTTCTGATTGTCACCATCATGGCCATGAAGACACTGTTAGGCACTACAGACCCTGCTGGGTTTGATGGGACAAGCATGGCATGGCAATGCATGGCCCCAGAGGAGCCCACACAGCCCCAGCAGTGAGCTGGGGCAGGGACTGGAGGTCTGTGCCTGAGCTCAAATGGAGCCTGTGGACGGGGCTGTGTGTGGAGGCTCTGAGGCTCTGGGTGAGGCTAGTCAGGACCATTAATGCTCATTAATGCATTAAGGGCCCTGTCAGTCACCTTCACAATTATGCTTCAAAAAAAAATAAAAAAAATTCACTGACAAGTGTATTTTGTTTCTAAAAAATAAACCGTTTCCAGAAATGTTATCCTGGCTTACTCTGCAATAAATATATGGACAAAATCCGACAGGTAATGGCTAACCATCTGATTTCTATACTGGTTTGGTTAACAAGACTTCTTCTACAACAGTGCAGAATGGAAACATAATCTGATCTGTAATGTTTGACTATTGGGGAAGCATTATGCTGATTTTTGTCTGTCATTTTTCTAGAAATGAATAAGTGATCGTGAGGAATCAGGTGCCCCTTATTTTGCTGTTTTTTTTTTTTTTAAAGTAATGAAATAATTCAGTGTCTTTTTTTTCCTTGAGGAAGTAAATGTATTGATGAATCACTTCAAACAATGCTAATCAACAGCATGAGAAGTCTGCAAGAAAGGACATTGACAGGAGAGGTACTATTACTAATTTATTTGTCTTTTTATGGTTCAGTTAAAGGAATATCTTAGGGAGTACAGCACATGTCAGTGTTGTCAGATGTTACATGGTAGCTGTCAGAGTTTTGACTGATGTACAAGGACTACCTGCTCATGTTTGCCCTTCCTTTCTGTTGAGTGCACACAGGTAAGACAGCTTGTTGGTAATTTTTATTTAATGCTTTCAGTATCTGCAGCTGCTCTTTTATTGAAAGTTCTGACAAGGAGAGATTCCACTCACTGAGATTTTCAAGATTTCCACTGAAAGGATTTCATCACTTAAACAAGATTTTCCTCTGGGATTAGAACACTCTTCACGTTCTTTTTCTGATGCCTTGTGATCTGAGAGGTAACTGTTTATGTTTTAATTTATTAAAGTCCTCTGAAAAGCTTGTGCTAAAGAAACAAAATCATAGAAATTAAGGGTGCAAATGACTTTGCACTGCTCCAGACAAGGTATTTTTCTTTCCAATAGATTTTTTTTTTTTTTCTGCCACAGACATGTCCTAAATCTCACTTTACCTGGAAAAGCTTGTCCCATTTTGAAGACTTCTATGCAGAAAATAAATGCAACTATGTATCCAGGGAGGTGTGACCATCACACAGACTGTAATCATCTCTCAGCCACATGACTTGAAATCAAACATCAACGAGAGCTTGATAAAAAAGGCAGCATTACTTTTTAATGTGCAAAATCAGATGAAACCTTTAAACATAAATTGTGAAATGGCAAGATCTATTTCTTAATGCAATGTGGTAAGAAGCAAGAACAAGAAATTTTTGAAGAAAAGGGGTCAAAAAAGTTGGGAAGCCCAACTAGCTTTATTGCAGAGCAGTTCTATTTTTGAGATGTGTTGCACTTGTTCCAGGGAAGGAAAGGAAGTTGTTCCTAGATGCTGAAGTGAAACCTTTTCAACATTTAGATAGTCATTCCAGATAACAAATAATACAGAAAAAATCAGCATGCTGTCTTAAAGCTATTTCTCCAGTATTGTTGGCTCCATTGAATCCTAGGCCTTAAATGAAATGTTCATATATAGAAAAAGATTTTAAAATATTTTTCTCTACCTATGCAGTTTAATTTGGAACACAAATACTGTTTTCCAATTTTTTTTTTACCCACATGGTAAATCTTCCCATTCTGTATTTTTATCTGAGCACCTGGCTCCACTCTTGGGTTAGCAAAGGCCAGTGGAGCTGAGTGCAGATGGGTAGCAGTCATATGTGTTTCTCTTTAACCACTCATTTACTTATCAAAAAGTTATAAATTGCAGTGTTATGCTGAGTAAATGTTATTGCCTTTCTCAGTAATGTGAAAATCAGTTTCTAATGTAACTATAGAAGCTTCTGCCATGTTTTGTGTTTTGTTGCCTTTTTATTTTTATTTTTTTCCCCTGCAGTGGTTTTTGTTATTCTGAGACCATATTTGTCTCACTGGGAGTCATTTTTCACTCAGAGGAATGTGGTTCTGCTGCATCTCTTCAAGGAACCATAGGAGCCCTGTGGTTTCTACAAACTCAGATGTTTTCAGGTTATCAGCTGTGAAAATCATGCATTCACAAGAATTGAAGCTGTCTGGCAATCCCTGGAGGTAAGCAAGCCTGCATTTTGAAGCATGAGTATGAACAGTGATGAAAAATGTGGGCATTTGTGTACCAAGTGAATGCAACTCTGCTGAAAAATTTATCCAGTCTCCAGGTTGATTCTAATAACAATGTAGGATGAAAATATGAGTGGAAGCATTCATAAAGAATATTAATAAAAGGATAAATCAAGCTCCTGAATATTTAGGATACTGGCTGAATTGGGAGCCACACAAGTAGAAAAGACCAACTTTTATCCAAAGTTATAGCTCTTGCAGTGCAGAATGGAATTTCTTAATGCTAGTTCTATAACTTTAATTTACTCTTAATTTATTAGTATTTACTTAGCAGTCTGAGTTTTCGTCCTGCAGGTATAAAAAGCAAAGTATTGGTATTACAATGTCCAGGACATAATTTGGCCTTGGAGTCTGTCATTCCTTTCAGAAACAGAGTTGTCTTTCATTTCTTAAAACTGAGTTAAGGCCCTGATTTTAATCTCTCATTATGGCCAGCGGTGCCTTAACCTGATCTTGGTTCCACAAAAGTGGAAGCACTTACAAAAGTAAAAGTACTTGCATTTCACTGAAGGAAATGCATCATAAGGATATGTTTAAAGTTAAGCACAAAGTTAAATGTATTTTGGGAAGGAATGAATTTACATATATGCTTAAGTGCTTTGCTGAAACAAGGCCAACATAGTAAATATATGTGAAGGTAACAGAATATAGGAGAAAATCCTGGCCATACTGAAGCTGAAGTGACATTCCTAAAAAAAGCATAACTGTACTGCAGAACTTCAGTGTGAAAACACAAACTGGAAGGCCATCCCTGGCATATCTGAATGAGATTTATGTAAGCGTATCTTTTTTTTTTTTTTTCTTTACTGTTATAAGCTGCTAAGCACATATTGGTTTTCAGCTGAATTGAAATTTGGAGATTCATACTTTTAAGGACCTTAGTAAGAAATTATGTTAGTCTACCTTATTATTTTAAATAATCTTTTATTAACAATGATGGCAAATGTGATATTTTTAAATGAAAATACTCAGATATTTCAAAATCCATTTTTCACATTGAAGAGGAGGTATTAAAAACTTATTCTTAAGCTATTGTTATTACTTTCATTAAATTTATTTTTGTAATTTTCATGGGAGATGCTGACTGTGAATCTTTTTAGACTAAAATAGTGTTACTGCAGCACAAATGTGCTACTGCTAGTGTATCCTCAGCTTCCCAAATCTATCAGGGATATGCTTGAGATTTTACTGGAGTACCAGCCATTTGTTTTAAGGTTCAGTCATTTTTGGCGTTGATTTTTATCTTGAGACATTAGGATCTCCAACTGCCAACAAAGGGATAATTGCTTGTGTTCTGTGGCACACTTTCATTGCTTTTCTAGGAATGTCTGTGCAGAGTTCGTTGTGAACCACATAACTTATTTAAAGAGAGAGAACTCCTCACTGAGCTTGACTGGAACTTTGTTGTAATTAGCTCAGTCCCAGTAACAGCTTAGTATTTCGTGTATTCATGTTAGCCTCATGTTTTCCATGTTTCTGTCCCTCTTTTATTCTTCTCAGACTGAGAAAGTCAAATACATTGTTCTACAGTAGCTTTATGCCAGAAATGTTTGAATATGTTTTAATGAGAAAATAATAATAAATAAATGCTAGTACATTAGCAGCAAATATGACTTTTGTTAGTTCCTGTGATGTAATGACACGAAATATAAGATGCAATCAGACTGATTACTCAGAGGAGACTGGGCAAAATGAGTTAGTTCCTAATCACAACAAAAGAAAGACATTAGTATGAGAAAGACAGGTGCAAATATATATGGCATAGATGTATCTCTGCATGATGGCATAGGATCAAACTTTGCCTCTTTTGTGACAACTGGCTACTGTGTAATCTATCAGTCGTGAAAAATGTAGGGTTGGAAGGATTGTGATTCTTTTAGTCATTTTCATCTTTGTGAAATATTTGTTCATAAGAAGACCGTGCAGCAGTACATGCTGGAGGCCACACAGCTGGAAGGCAGCTTGGCAGAAAAGAACCTGGGGGTCCTGGTGGACACCAATTTGAACATGACGCAGCAATGTGCCTTTGTGGCAAAGAAGACCACATCCTGGGCTGCATTAGGAGGAGCGTTGCCAGCAGGTTGAGGGAGGTGTTCCTCTCTGCTGAGCACTGGTGAGGCCACACCTGGAGTACTGTATCCAGTTCTGACCTCCCCAGTACAAGAGAGAAATGAACATACTGGAGAGAATCCAGTGCAAAGCCAAAAATATGATGAAGGGACTGGAGAACCTCTCCTATGAGGAAAGGCTGAGAGAGCTGGGACTGTTCAGCCTGGAGAAGAGAAGGTTCAGAGGAGATCTTATCAATGTCTATAAATACCTGAAGGGAGGGTACAAAGAAGATGGAGCACCCAGTAACAGGACAAGAGGCAATGGGCACAAACTGAAACACAGGAGGGTCTGTCTGAACATCAGGAGACATTTTTTCTCTGTGAGGGTGACTGAGCACTGGCACAGGTCGCCCAGAGGAGTTGTGAAATCTCCCTCCTTGGAGACATCTTAAAGGTGTCTGGACACGGTCCTGGGAAACTGGCTCTAGTTGGCCCGGATAGATCAGGGGTGTGGGACCAGATGACCTCCAAAGGTCCCTTCTGACCTCAACCATTCTGTGATTCTGTGATTAAGTTACAGAATAATTGAACCAAAATACTAGCTTTCCAAACAAAAATATCCAGAAGAAACAAAACCTAGAACTGATAAAGATTTTCTATGACAAAAATTAACTGCATTAATTATTTGATGAACAGTTAGTAAACTTTTAATAATAAATGCAAGTGAGAAAAGTGTTTAACTGCTAGCTGAAAAATTGCAAACAAGTTAGACTGTTAGACAAGTTAATCCTCTAAAATATCTAAAGAGATGTACAGAGACTTCTAAAAGAATCTGTTAACTCCCAAAGGAAGAGTACAACAGTAGTTTTATTTCATAAAAATAAGTAAGAACGTCTTTCTTTCTATTCTGGAACAGAGATTTAAAAGTCCAAAATCCACACCAAGCCCTAAGTCAATTAAATTTACTAGGTTGACTGGTTTCCACCTTCTGTAACCTGAAAATTCTTGACTGTGACTGCAATTCTCCTTACAGACTCATGGAAATCAGATGACATCTCTGGAGGTCAACCAGAACACCTCCTGCTTAAAGTGGAACTGTTTTGTCTGCACCCTGGATAAATTCTTGTCTACCTTTTGTCTTAAATTCACTTTTGAAACTAGCCAGAATGCTAGTTCAACTGATCCAGGCCCAGTAGACTTAGACTGCTTTGCACACATAAGCAGCACTGAAGTCTGCATAAAATACAGCAGTTGTTTTCTCTCACTCACAGTTAGGCTGGACTTAAAAAAGAAACATAAGATCTTTCAACTGTCTGAACTTGCAGAATGAAAAATCATACTAGTTAGCTAATAATCATTTTGTTTTGTTTATTTTGTTTTTCAGTTCAATAGTTTTATAATGCAAAACTTAAGGAACAAGAGAAGAACTGGAACCAGAATCCAGCATGCTCTCTTTTAGCTTTCGGTATGAAAGATTAGTCTTTGGTTTAATTCAGCATAAAGCAATAAGGAATTTTTTGATCACAAAGACGTAATATATGGCATTGCCCTTAATGTATCCATTAATTTACTGAATTAAGAAAGACCATAGCCAATGGCATGTGTCAAAACAGGAGTTCTCTATCACATATTATTCTAAATGGCTTTACTACATCATATGCTCCCCCAAAAACTGTAGGTGAAGAGTAGTCATGTTAGATCTTTGATGATGCTGAAATAGAATTACAGAAAAGCTGCACATGCGTTATAATGTTCTTTGAAGTAAAATAAGAAATATTTTATTTTATCCAAAATTTATTGTCATAACACATGTGATAAACCTTTCATGATATGCATTTTCTCTGGAACTTTGTGGAATATTTTTGTTTAGTTGTATTTAAATGTTAGCTGACAGCTAATGCTAATACTGTCAGGAGGAAGGTTGTTTCTGTGGAGAAGGAGCAGTCCTGCAGACTGTTGGTAAGGGGTGGCTCAAAGTAAAGGCTAGCAAAATTCTCCAGGAACACTGAAGATAGAACAGATGAAAATCTGATTGTGATAACTGAAGACCAATTCTTCTCAGTTTTTCTTTCTCTCTCTCTCTCTTTCTTTTTTCCTAGCTATCCATAGCAATTTCTGTTTCTGTTGGCAAGTTGATGTCCAATTTGAAGGCTAAAATGTGAATTTTAATGGCATAAGGAATAAAAAAGAAGTGAATTTAAGACAAAGATATCATGATGGACTATTCTTTAATTTTAAAGCTCCTTATAGCTATCATTTATGAAGGACATCTTCACAGCAGCACGTTCGTGGATTTGTTCTTATTTTTCTCCTTCAAAATATGAGTGCATTCTGGCCACTGTAAAGGAAAATCCTCCTAATTTTAGTGTATGTAGCTTTCCCTCTAAGCCTCTTCCTGCCTTCCACAATTTTATAGGTTATTGGGTCCTTTTTCTATTAAGATAAAGAAATTGCGAGCTCAAATCTTTGTTCTAAAACAGCAGCTGCTGTGATTGGTGTGGTTTTTGCATATCAGCATCATCCTGTGTTGATGGAATTTTTTATAATTCTTTTGGTATATGTTGATTGGGAATATGCCCCTTGATTCCGTTTCCAGGAAAAATGTACAGTGTCAAGCACTGCCAGGAATGCCACAGGCAAGACAGCAGCAGAGCTAGCAACTTCTGAAGAGAACTGTATTAAGGCAATTCTCTTCCACTGGCACCATGAAACTAAAATTCAGAGAAGGCCATCTAAAATAATCAAAGGATTCAGAAATGAGATCAGTAAGCAATGTTAAGAGAGATAAACATGTGTACTTTTCAAAAGAGCTGGTTGAGTGGGAGGACAGGGAACATGAAAGCATTTTACATAGAAACAGAGCATATAAATAGATATTCTAAGAGGAAAAATCTCAATTTCATTAACTATAGCTATCAACAAAGGAAATAAGAGGCCAAAGGCTGCAGATCTACTCAGGTGATGCTTTTAAAAGCAGAATTTTTTTCAATGTATTCAGTACAGATAAGAATGATAGCTTATACAATACAAGATCAAAAACAAATATTTATATATGCATACATATATAAAACACACACGTATGTTATATACATAAAATATTACCTTTCAAATTCTCAAGATTGCATTTTTTACTGTGTGTTTAGCATTGCGATAAATGTATTTCTCTCACAAATAATTTACTGTTTGTCTTTTATTTTTTTTTAGCATAAAAATTTGTCTTGTCATTACTGGTGGATAGTCCAAACATTTCTTTTTCTATTCTGTTAATATTACCTGTGGAAAAAAACACTTTTTACTTAGTTAAAACTCATGCAGTGTTTTGATATGTGAATTGTGAATGAAATATACATAATAAGCATTCAGTAATGTTATTTATGTAGAATGAGAAACAATGATAGGTTAATCCCAGACTTTATGTATTTCAGTAACACTTTGTCTTTTACATTTGGTGCAGCTTGATGCCATCTTAATACGTCAGATTATCATTTGACCTGCAACCACTTCTCAATGTATACAGTTTTTATTAAAAGAGGAAAAGACATCTCTTACACATACCTTTTTGATATGGTAAGTTAGCTTTTACTATGTTTTATAATATTCTCAATTTAAATTGTAGAATAAATCTATCAGTTAAAAATTTAAACTCATTTTTGGTTTGTTTATTTTCAATGGCTTGTGAAAGGTTGTGATTTTTATGACTTTTTTTCAACTGAGGAGTTATTGGACATTATTTTTGACTATTTCATGTCTCGAATTTCAGCACTGGTTGAATGCTGGTGTTATAACTTATGTTTCTGTTGCAACGAAGAAAAGTTCCATTGGCTTTAGTGAGGGCCAGAGTCTTTACTGTCTCTGAACATCTCCTAATGTTATCTGAAATGTAGCTATTACTTCCCATATGTACATCAACATCATCAACAACAACAAAAAGATATCCTCAAATAAATATCAGGTGGGTGGTCCTATGATATAAATGGAGTCCCTTCAGGGTCTATAAGCAACAATCAGCAAACTATATTCTGTGTACTAGAATAGAAATACAAAAGAGGTGTAAATACAGAAGAAAGAAGTTCAGTGTTTTATGTAAGTAAAACCGTATAAATCACTGTAAGAATATACGTGGAATTTTTAATAGATATTTACCTGTCCTACTTCCAATATTTTAGTTGGTGTTGCTTAAAAGGATTTGAACAGGTTTGGAAAAATATCCAAAGTTGGTTCTTTATGTAAATTCCTGACTGGAAGAGAGTATAAAGTAGTGACAGCATTGTTTGTCCTCCAGTGATTGTTAGCAATGCATTCTTGCACATATTGTTTCAGCCAAAAAATTAGTATTTTGCATTAGCAGAGGATAATTAGGCAATAAGATACAAAAGAGAGTAGGGTTATCATGAGATAAACACACACATGGGGTGTTATGAGGCACAGCCAAGTATCTGCAATCCCTCCGGGGTATGATTATCTCGTGATAACCGCACACCCTGGAGTTGCCTTATTGCTATTATAAAATATCTTTATTATAGAAAGAAATGCACATTTTTGTGCTGAAAGAAGACAAAGGTGGCAATTTAGAATGCTGAACAGCAGTTTCAGCTGAGCTGTGTGGTTTACATAGATTAATCTATCCCATTGGAATGTTTCCTCAGCCAAAAAAATGTTCCCTAAATCCAAGCAATCATAATCTGTAGTGATGTGCAGCTATTTGGAGTATTTGAGAAATTCCCTCCTTGGTTCTTATGCTGTTCATTTGACTGCAAGGTATGCACATAGCAATATGAAGAGATTGAGAAATGTTAACAGGATGTTGAGCATTTTGAATGTGTGATAATATTTCTAAAGTCTGGATTCTTCCATTTCACTTTTATGCAAACTCTGTGTAAACTCTAGAAAGCTTCAGAGAGTTGAATAATGCCTCTAAAGCTAATTGAAAACTATCGGGAGAGAGAAGTTACAAAGTACAAACAATGTCAACAGAGCTCTAAAAGCTGGGAAACTGATAAGCCAGAGAGAAATGAGAAGTCTCTTCCAAGCAGTGCAGTTTCCGTACCAGGTAGAGAGAGGTGACGTAGCAAGCTGGGTAAATAGACACTGGCCTCTTTGTACAAAATTGGAGCTTTGCCACTGCCTTCAGTGGACCAAGGTTTTTACCAAGAGCATACTTGGCATCGGTCTTACACTTACATGCACAATAGTCTGGTCCACGTGAATGGCCCCTCTGAGTTTACAGTCTTGCTGCCTGTCTTTGTAAAGACCACTTGGGAATGAAAACAACTTTGGTTGCATGGTTGCAACTCAGTAGATGCAAACTTTTTTGAATAATGTTCACAAAGAAAACAAATCCGATCTCTGTAAAAATACTTGTAGAAGAACATTTGCAGATCTTTTAGTTTTGGATTCTTCATCAACAGTGATGCTTAAAGATCTCTTTTCATACTATCATTCCCTTATTAATGAAAAGCATTATCACAGAATCATAGAATGGTTTGGGTTGGAAGGGACCTCGAAGATCATTTAATTCCAACCCCCCTGCCATGGGCAGGGACACCTTCCACTAGACCAGGTTGCCCAGAGCCCCATCTGACCTGGCCTTGAACACTTCCAGGGATGGGGCATCCACAGCTTCTCTGGGCAACCTGTTCCAGTGCCTCGGCACCCTCATAGTAAAGAATTTCTTCCTGATATCTAATCTAAGTCTACCTTCTGTTAGTTTAAAGCCATTACCCTTGTCCTACACTCCCTAATAGAGTCTTCTTTCCTTCCTCTCCTGCTTTCTCGTAGGCCCCCTTTAGGTATTGGAAGGGTACATTGTCATATTCCAGTGCAGCAGAAAGAAACTCGGGGAGCATTCTGTTTCTGTAAGTTTGTAATATTATTGAACAAATATTAGGAGGAAATAAGGTTTGAAATAGCTTACAAATTGTGTGTTAAAATGTAATCAATATTTGTATTCATGTTTGGGCATAAAAACACACAAAGAAAGTCTTGCAGAATTTATTTCTGCTTAGAAACTTGTATCATGGCCTTCAAAAGTGTCAGCTTTAATTTAAGATTGGTGTTTAATATAGAATATGGAGATCAATGCAATTGATTTGATTGAATAAAAAAGTCCTTGTAAGGATATATGGTGCACATTTTTAAATGCAACAAGCCCAATAATTGGTTTAAATGTAAAAATAAATTGTGTCTAGAGATATCTATCCCAGCCAGGGGTGATGCTTTATTGGTTTTTGCATTTCACTAACTGATGTGCTTTCATGTAAAATCAATATTGTGCAGTCAAATATATTTTGCTTTGTTGTATAGTAGGCTCAGTTAGCTAAAATATAATTTTAAATATAGGATACCTAACATTTATTTTAAAGTAAACTTTTTGTGAAGAAATGAAGGCAAATTTTAAAGAGACACTTCTAGCTTCCTAAATGTTCTATAGAGTCCCTTGAATAATGTATAGATTTTTCATGTGCTTCTCCAGCATTTTAGTTTGCTAACTCTCATCCTTTTAATTAAGTCCCTAGCCATTGCTCTGAAAGTAATTGCCATCTGTGGAATATTAGACACCATTTCAAGTGATGCATATATACCCGCTTAGCAGAGCTGTGTAAAACTAGACATCACACTTCCTACCTGTACCTAAGCTGAAAATGTATCTGCCTTCATTTTTTTTAACATATTGTGAGGAGAAAATCTATTTTTCCATGTAGTCAGTTTTCAAACTTTTAATACAATCAAAAGGCAGCTTTTTTAGAAAAAGCACTTAATTCATACAATTTCTACGTTTTTGGAATTATTATGTCTTCCTCACAACTGGGGAGAGCTGAGGATCAGATCAAAAAGGGAATTTGCCACTTGATCTTACTTTAAAAGTTACCTAAATGATCAGGGAAGCCCACTGCCACTACAGAAAATCTCAGCAGAGGCAGAATACTAGACAAGAGAATTCTAAGGGATATGATTAATCAATTCAACAGGATACAGTCAATATAATTAGTTTTAAAAGGACCGTTAACATCTGCCAGTTTTCTTAAGTTTTGTACCTCTCTCATCATTAAGAAAAACAGATTATTTGAAAAAGCTCTTAGCATCCAAAAGGGAGATTTTATTTTAAAGATTTATTTCAGTGTACTTTCTGATTTACAGATTGAAGAAGCCTGTGAATAAAAGGTATTTTTGCATGTGCTATTCTAAGGAACCAGACTTTTAATGTCATTTTTGTCCTCTAAACTCCAAATTACAGTACTCCATTCTGTTTTTATTTTCCTTACTGTAGGATGCTGAATACATAGATAGGGTGTGTTTTTCCCCTCTTTCTCCCTCTCTCAGTGGTCTTGAGGAAGTAGGTACAATTTTGTGGTCTGCTTTGCAAAGCTGTAATTATTGTAGAAATCCACATTGTCATGTAAAAATAAAAGAGTGTTTTCTGTGCTATAAAGTTTGCATACATAAAATTGGTATTTCTGAATAAGTACTTCTTCCAACCCTACAATTCTGAAACACTCAAAAGGTTTAAAAAAAAGTAATAGACAAAGAAAGTGAATGTACATACTGCTTATTGAATTCAACAGAGCAGAGAATTTTTTCTGGACTAGCGATTTCATAGACCAGTTTTACACTTTTTAGTCATGCCTTAAAACAATTGAGCACATGCCATAAACATCGAGTCACTGGAAAATGAAGACTGGTGAACCATTCACAACCCAACTGAACTAATATGTCAGAATGTTATAGCTTCACAATGTGTGAAGTGAATCCTAAACCTGCTTGCAAGCCATTTTGGTCAAGCAGTTTTTGAAAGATAGTTGCTTAATGATGTACATTTCTTCAAACCAAAAATTACCAGGATGTGGAATGTTGGTTTTAGAAAGACTTTGCTAAAGAAGGAGAAATGGGCTTGAATCTGTTTAAATCAAATCTTTCTCAGTATTTAGGACTACTTGGATAGGGATGCATTATTTGGCTACTTATGCAATTCAATATGGTTGAGATGTTACATGCCTGTTACTGTCATCATAGTCAAGAAACTATTTTCACTCTTGTGTTGGCTATCAGATAACAAACAGAGAAGCTAAGTAGAAAACCTAGATTGATGAGGACAATGGTAATGAGAGAAAAGAGTATTTGAATAGAAGCCA
>VXAA01006474.1:852746-895937 GCA_013399115.1 Anseranas semipalmata
GTGGGATGGGGGAGAGAATCAGAAAAAAAAAAAAGCGTAAAAACTCATGGGTTGAGATAAAGACAGTTTAACAGGACAGAAAAGGAAGGGATAATAATAATTATTATTATAATGACAAAAGAAAATACAGAGCAACTGATGTACAATGCAATTTCTCACCAGCCACTGACTGATGCCCAGCCAGACCCTGAGCAGCAACCTCCTCCCCCCCCGCAAACAGCCCCAGCCATCCCCCAGTTTTATTGCTCAGCATGATGCCGTATGGTGTGGGACATCCCTTTGGCCAATTTGGGTCAGCTGCCCTGGTTCTGTCCCCTCCCAGCTCCTTGTGCACCCCCAGCCTCCTCGTTGGGACTTTCAGGGCTAGAAAGTCCTTGGCTCTGTGTAAGCACTGCTCTGCAACAACTACAACATCGGTGTGTTATCATCATTATTCTGATTCTAAATCCAAAACACAGCACCATACCAGCTACTAGGAAGAAAATTAACTCTATCCCAGCTGAAACCAGGACAAATGTCCATTGTTATGGGGCCTTATTGCAGAGGGGGGATTAAGGCAAAGATATAGTACAAATAATAATAATATTAATAATGTATCAAGTGAGGTCCACACTGCATATTTTTCATATATGTCATGATTGTAAAAGTACAAAAATTCCTTTCAGATGAAGCTCTGCTGAGATCATTTAACTATCACACCTAGCCAGAGCAAATTCCAGTGGGAAAGGAATGCCATGGTATGGAGCATCTCTTGCTCCTCCTGCACATGACACCAGCTGCTAGTACTGGCAGCCTCCACACCTCCCTCAGCAGCTGCATTCCACAGACAACAGTTCAGGAAATATACAGTCCATGACGTTAATTTTCCTCATGCTCTAACACAAAACAATGACACTTTTAGCAATGACCGACTGGTTAACTTTGTTCAAAATTTTGTGCATTTATAGAGTAAGAAGCAAGTCAGCTAAAGCTAAAGGGCAAGCAACACGAATAGGTCATGCTTAATGTGTTACAAAGTGTGCTGGTGGATTAGCTCACAGGAGTTCAGCTGATTTTTGAAGTCTGAAAAAAGCCCATGAAACAAGTGTTTTCACCACCAAGGATGAGGCCAGGACAGCATCAATGAACTGAAACTGCAACAAAATCCTGCATTCACCACAGCTTCCAGCCAATGAAGTTCTGATTTTTCTTTTTCTTTTTTTTTTATTCATACGGGTGTCGGTATTAGGGGAAAGAGAGAGATTTTTCAGTTAAATGAAAGGTCTTTCAGCTACTTAGGGTATGTATATTGTATCTTCTTTTTGCAGGGGATAACTGAGAGGAAGAGTCTTGAATTCAAATTAGAAATATCTAGAAAAGTTGCTGATGTATGTATGTGTGAAGTAAGAAGAATTCCAATTATATTTAAAATTTGTTTAAGACACATTTAAAAGAGTGACTCCCGATTTTAACAGAATTTCTTCCTTTTTCCCTTTTCGTTCAGAGAGTAAAACTCAAAACCTCCGAAGTCACCGAGTGGAGCCCTTTGCTCCTGCAGGGACTGCATTATCCAGCTCCCTTCAGAAATTCAAGAAACTTCCTAGTAACCATTAGTACACCCTGATATATTTATAGACAGCAATTGTATTTCCCCTCAGCCTCAAAAATCATGCTCAAGAGTGCTCTCATAAGGTAGGCATTCCATTTTCCTGATCATCTTTGTATCTTCTTCAATTTGACATATATCTTGAAATGTAGAATTATTTGAATTATTTGAAGAGAAGGAATACTGGAAGAAAAAAAATATCACGTGATATGTGAGGGTGAAATGTAGGTCTGATACTCAGAAATGCAATTCATGCCCCTTATTATACTGAACTGATCAGATGTCCAATAATTCAGGAACTGTTCAGAAATAATTTAGTCTATTTGTTTATAATAAAGGGATTTTGTGATGTGATAAATGTAAGTTAATTTTCAGATCAAACCACCATTGTCCACTTCCCACTGTTTTCTTCTCACTTTTAATAGTAGAAAAAAATTCAGGCAAGTGTGAACTGGGTTGGAAAAATATGACTCTAAAATGGTTTTCTTGCTTTTCATGCATTTTTGTATTTTGATATCCTGGGTATACACGTCCAGTGGATTTGCAGAATTAAAGAATGGTTATCTTTTGAAAAGGAAATGTTAAAGTTTGTAACAGCTAATTGATCTAGCTGGTTGAGTGGGATTGAGAGATCTAGCTGATTTCTTGGTGGGGACTGTTGATCCAAGGAGGAGAGCTTCCTTTGCTTCTCATTCTTTACCCAGAAAAACAAACAAACAAACAAACAAACAAACAAAAAAACCTTGTGTATCTTCAGGTATTAGTGGAAACATTGCTAAGAAACTTGAGAAAGACATAATGCCTTGCAAATGAAGTTTTAAAATGTCAAAGCACAGTTTTCAAAGGCAATGAGCTCAATATATCCCTGGCAAAACTCTGCTGACTTCACTGGTGGTGCATCATGGAGAAATTTAGTGCAGTGAAATGCGGAAGGAGAAAGAAGTTGAAAACCAGTGGTTCCAATAACATCATTGAAAGAGAATCTGAGTTAGTGTAACAATGGAGAGTGTTTTATTCCAATCGCACCAGCATTTGTCATACATTTTGCTTGTAAAAAATGAAATATATTTTCTATGAGTAAATGCCTGAATTTTGCTTTTGTTTGTAGTCTTGTTACATTGTGGTATATTCTATTTTATAGCAAGCGTTGCTTCAGAAACTAGACGTTTAAGTTCCAGCTTCTCATGTCATCAACCTGCACAGCCCCTAAATAATGATTTTTCCTAATACTTCTAAGACAAAAAGATTTCCATGGACTTTGATGTCTTTTTGCAGTTTCTTCAGCTGAAAATAGAGAAAGTCTTAGTACTATATAATTATAAATGTCATTCACTAGAAAACTCATTCTAAACAAGCCTATAGGTGGCAGCTTTGCTGGCATATTGGCAAAGGAAGTTATATAGGAATGTTTTCTAATTACTAAGTTATTTTATATTTTATTTATATACGGTTTTCAACAGTCACCATCTGCTTCTGAGTTATGTATTTAGCATTCAGAACTGATCATTTCAACCATTTTGTTGTACATCACATACTAAGTTCCTAATTAATAAATATAATTGACAAACTTAATAAACAAATAGCATAGGTGACTTGACTCAAAATAGAATTGGCTTGGATGTATTACACCATATACTGTTTGTATCTTTAGAATAGCTGTCTTACATACATAATAGTATTTGGTTTTTTGTTTTTTGTTTTTAGAAAGAATGGATAGTACAGAAATGCACAAGTAAGCTAGCTTGAACAAATGTATACTTGACTATGTAAAGCTCCAGTCATAATTAGGATGGAGGTTTCCAGTCATATCAATGAACAGAACACAGAATGTTACACAGTGGTTGGCCATTTTTATTTTTAAAACTTCCCTTCTCCCCAGCACTAAGCTGAAATGTTCTCTGATGAATGTAGCTAAATGAGTTGTTTCCCTATGAGAATTATAAAGAAAACCAAAACTTACTACTGTCATTGAAGCAGCAACATGAATCAAAGAATCAGCTGAAAACAAAACAAAACACATTTCCTCAACACTTGTTCTTACCTTCTTTGTTAGGGATATTTGCAGTAACACTGGTTTTATTAAGAACACTATTTTCTGGATGGATAGTCTATTGGACTAGATATCACAGCACTTGGGAGTCCTAAGATTGATCTAAATCTCAGTTAGATCAAGCAAACGCCTGTGCCCCTTTTCCAGGTCTTGCCTCTGCTGCTGGCTGGCCTGCCTTGCTCAGGGTAGAATGTTTTTCATATGTGCTGTCTTCCTATCTGGATCATGTGCTAAGAACTGGAAGTGGCAGGAAAAGGTCCAGTGTCAGCTCTCAATCTTTACTGTTGTCCCCCCCCAACATTGCCTCCATAGTTATTCAAAGATGATGGCTCTACCAATTTGAATATCATTGCTCTAGAAAGGAAGAGCCACTCAGTACTGAAAGCTGTCGATTGCTCTGTCATAGACTGTTATGGTTCCCTCACTAAGGTGTCAAGATGCTGCTACAAAATGAATGCTCTAATTCACAATGAATGCTACAATCACAAGACAAAATGGAAATGGTAATTTAACACAGACAGATCCCCAAACTGCCATTGAGTAGGCAGAATTTCCCCCCTCCTCCTTTTCTCAGCTATCTCCGTTTTGCTGTAAGGACAAACATTATTGTAGCCAGTCACGGTTATTTACAAATTACCTGTGGCTGATACAGCAGCAAGGAAGAAGGTGGAAACCTCTTACTGGTAGGTATCTGAGTTATTACAGCAAAGAAAATGTTGGTGTTTGAATACTGCCTCTATCAATGTCACAAATATGACATTCATTTTCAGACCTGGAATATGCTACAAAATAGAAATAGAAATAAATAATAATAAAAACCCAACAACAACAACCAAAAAATCCTGTTAACATCAGTTCAAATTTTAGAAGGCTAAATGAATACACTAATGTGTTTTAAAGATGTCATTATAATCAGCTTGTCTGACTTCTTACACAGAAAAGACCAGAGATTTTCATCCAGTTTTCCTGTAGAAAACAATAACCCACAGAGGCATGACAAAATATCTTTTGGGAACTCACTCATTTTAATTTAAAGACTCCAAGTTACGAAAAAAAATTATATTCCTTGGTAAACTGTTGAATTAGTTAATTGTCCTAACCATCAAAGATTGCATCTTATTTCCAGTTTGCACTTTGCTGACTTCCACCTTCAATCATTCGACATTATGCTTTTGTCTGCAAGTTGAAATAATGTTCCAATATAAGTCCTATTTAGATAATTACAGACCATAAACATGTGCTTTGTCTTCCTTTAAGTTAAATTCTGTGACTATTCCAATAAGTAAATTTCCGAATAGAACGGTTAAATGAAAAACGGAGTTGTCATAAAGTACAATGAAATGAATTTAATTTCAGATTGATATTTGCAAATACGCTTAACAAAGAAACAGCTCAAATAGCTGTGCCAGCCAGCCAGCAAGCCAAATCTTACCTTATTATGTGCAGAAAGAGAGTCTTGAGATATTAGTTTTGTTTTTCTTTTAACTGGCAAATGCTTATGAGTTTGTGAATAGAGAATATGCATATAAACTAAATGTTTGCATTGTTTGACTTCATGGTTTCTAATTAAAGTCTTGATATTTCCAAGACATAAGATCTTTAACTAAATTATTATGCTTTTCGGTAACGGGGGGGGGGGCAGAAGTCATAGTGCTGATATCTTGCATACAGTGATTTGTTCAGAGGATGTCTGATCTTGGAGGCTTCCTAGATGACAAATCAAAAATGGTTTCCAAATCTGTTCTTTGCTTTTATCATGGATTAAATTTTCCACAAAGAAAATCCAATTCCTTCAGTAAAATAAGAAGTAGAAGCAAATGTAAAAGAAAGATAAAGTGTTTGAGACTAACTAAACTTTTTATTTCTTTTCTGTAGAGTATTTTAAACAGGACACAAAGGTTTCAACAATATGATATTTAATTTCTCCATGTCTACTTTTAATAGACAGCATTGTTCAAGATTAATGTTTATCAGCTGATAAATCTGCAAGCATGCAACTGACCTATTCCCATAGCTGTAAAACTTACATACATTCATCAGCCCTGAGTCTTCTTGCCAGGTAACAAGGTCTAACTTTGCATTCCAAAGATTTCCCCTTCCATCCACTGCGAGGTTCACTAAAATTTCCACCTTTTATTTATTGTAGTGTCAGTACCAGTCAGCTCACCTTGAAGTTGATATTTATTACGCTGAGTAATATGATGTCACTTAGCCCCTCCAAAGGGCCTTTGCTGTACCACAAAGAAAGTCAGCTCTAGAATTTCTGGGTAAAAAGAGTTGGAGATGCCTTAAGGATAAGAAAAGGTTCGTGGAAGGAAGTATAACATTCATATTGAGGATCTATCTGTTCCTGATATAAGCATCAACTATGATGGGATCAGAGAGCAAGATATATCCTAATATGAACGAAAGCTATTGTACACATTATGTATTAAGTATTTGTTATATAGCGAAGTGTGTTTTTTTTTCCCAAACAACAATACACGAAAAATTTTGGCTTGCACTTTAATTCTTTCTAATGCTTAATAAACCAGTAACAAGCTTTTTGCAAAGATGGCAGAATTATGGCCTGTAGCTGTTGTCCTAAAGGTCAGTGACTATAATAGTGTGAAAGGCTGGAATTTAATTTACTTTTCAGTGCTGCATTTTTAAACAATTAATTGGCACACAGTGATATCCAAATCTCTGACCAGACATGCTGCTGGCGATTGGACAACCATCTCATTGGGGAATGGAAGAGTGGGACAGGACTGTAAACCCTGTGATGTGCTTAAGACTTTTACAGAGAAAAGTCCTCAAAGGAAGGGTAGTGCTCTTTAGGTCTGAGATTTCCCTGTGAGTCTATGCTCAGCAGGTATTTTGCAGATTAGGTAGTCATCGTTCTGTTCTGCACATTCTAGTAGGAAACCCCTCTGCAGCCTCCCTAGATGCAGCGCACCAGCTGCTGATGACTGTTTCTAGCAAGCTATTCCCATGTGCTTCCTCCTCCTGCTGAGCTATCTCCCTCCAGTCATGAAAACAGATTCACTTCTTAGCAGATATATCACATTAACTTCTGTTGCTCAGCTGAGTCATTATGTAATGTAATTGTTGTCCTTTAATAAATCAGTTTGTTTTTTCCATATATTCACATTTTAATTCAATTCCAAACAATGCCATCTAGATTGCTGCATCAAAAATATGCACTGAGCTGAAAAACTTAAAGCTATGTGGTGTCTTAAATTTACAAAATCAGGAGCTAAATCTATGTGTTGCAAAATAATTATCCAAGAACAATAGTACATGATGCAAACTTTAGGAAAGGACTGTGTGATCAGATTGCGTTAAATTATAGTAAAGTCAAGGTTTGTGTTTTCACAAGTAAACCTTATATAACTGCATTTGTAATACCTGAAAAATGTTTAATTTTAACGTACAGCTTTCAAAGTCATATATGCTTTTGCAATTTTACATAAAGAAAAAGATTTATTACAAAGGCAACTGATCATTTACATGTAAGACAGCTGTAGGGGTTTCTGTTTTTTGTGTGTGTGTGTGTGTGTGTGTGTGCGTGTGTACAAATTATGCCAAATCACAAGCAAGCATTACAGGCCAGAGAGAGTAATTTAATGTGAGTGCTCCCTACTCTGTGAATAAATCGAGGGCTTCAGTTCAGATAGTAGAACTGTTCAGCCAGGCTCAAGGGAAAGAAGGCACAAGGGATAAATCGTGCAATTCTGCAGTATCTCAGCTTCTCAAAAATTTCACGAATGGAAAACACTCAATACTGCAATTGCAATTCAAAGTAATAAACATCCTACAGTGGCTGAATTACCACATAAAGTCATGTTTTGCATCATTTGCTGCTAGATTCCATTGTTCCATTGATGTCTTTCAAGAGACAATGGATGATATTCTAGAACATGGGTGTCCCTACATACAGCGGAGTACAAGGCACAAAATCTCTTGGCTCTGGAAAAATAATTATTTGCAACAATCAGACAGAACCTTTCAAATTATGTGGAAACATTAATTAAAAAAAAAAAAAAAAAAGTTAGCAAAAACATTTATTCTCAGCCCTCCCATTAGCAATTATTGAAAACTTCAACTTCTATGTCTGTTAGACCCAACAGAACATTTGACAATGTTCTTCTGTTAGAAATATACAACTTCAACAAAAACAAGACTTTCTTTTGAATTGTGATTATATTTCATTTTATGTTATTTAAAAATGTTTTTAAGGTATAAATATACTTTGAAATTATTTAAATGATATATGTGCTTTTGTCTTCTCTTCAAATATGTGACTTAAAGAAGTCAGTTTCATCAACAGAAACCATTTCCAACCAGTTTGAGAGTAAACTTTAAAAAGATCATTCACTAGGGACTTTTGTTGGAAACAACAGATCATATAACTAATTCAGTATTAGGACAGTTTTCAAACTTCTCAGTATGAACTCAGCATTTTTACTGTTTCTTGGACACATGTTGAAGCTGTTAGAATTGTTCAGAAGGACTTAATATGAGTCAACGGTAATACTGAACATTCACCAAATGTCTTCATTAAATGAAATATGAGCATTCAATAAAGGTCTGGGAGTCTGGAGAGCAGTGGAGTCTGGGAGCTAACTTAGTAAAGCACTAGATAAAAAAAAAAAAAAGATGAAGTAAGGACATAAGTTTGCTTAACAAATGTTTCAGGCAGATATTCATCCCTTCTATTGTCTTTTGCATTGTTGTTTCCATGTACTGGATAAAATTTGAGGGGAAAAAATCAGGATTTAATCTCCTCCTCCCTCTCTAGTTCCAAGTACCTTGTCTTTTTACCCTGGGTGTTGATGTGTAACACGCTCTTCTTTTCTTTTTTGTTTTAGATCAAAAAGGATAGAGAAATGAAGGAAACTTGGAGAGACTATTCTGGAGTGCAACTGAAAACTGACATAATATTCATGGCCTAACACAGGTCTCTTCTATGAATAATCCTAGTACTTCTGAAATTAATTTGTATACAGTATTTTAAGACATTCTCAAACTTAGCTTTAACATCTTCTTGTTCTTACGCTTTTGTACTATGGATTATGTCTTTGTTTCCTTAACTTTTTATAGACTTAATCTAGAAGTGCTTTAAAGTGCATCCAAAGACTACTTTACTTTGACATGTGGTTTTCATGTTTTTTGTGTAATTTCCAATGCATTTCCAATTTTTCTGATGAATACTGTGCCAAAAGCATTTTTGGAAAGTATTGTGGGCATTCGGCAGGAATCCATATATCTTTAAAGAATTGTTATCAGAGATTAGATAGCCATGAAACACAGGTAACTTTTATTATCTAGCATATAAATTTCCTTTGGTTGATGTTTAACTGCTTGCACATCCCTACTCCAAATGTTTATATGATATCATCTGAAATTATGGTTTCCGTTTACATTCAAGCTGCCAATCAAACATGATTCCACAGACAACAGTAATTAGCTGTGTTACCCAATTAGAAAAGAGAAGGAAATATCTTGTTGGCATTCACAGTAAGTAATAGTTGACAGGCAGCTTGAATATGACTTGTATTTTGAAGGATTTTGTGTTAGAAAAAAAAAAAACACAATATTTTCAATAACTAAATGAAATACTGGACAGATATCAGCTTTTTTAAGGTTGAAAAGTTAGGAAAAAAACCACTTAAACTATTCATTGCTATTCGTTTTATGCATCTTGAATGAATAAATGCATCCTTACCATTATATTACCATTTTTGTCCTTCTGTGACTTTGCAGTAATGGAGAACTCTCCCCATACACCAGAAGAAGCTTTTGGAAAAAAAAAGAAATTTTGTGACATGAATATCATGTCATTGTTAAATGAATATCAAAATATGCTGGTACAGGATTTTGGAACAAGCTTGATTCAAGTAAAAATGTGGGCAGTTGATATGCTGAACTCTGCATTAACAGAGAAACTGCATGTACCAGAAACATGGGTAGCTTGTTTTCATTTGAAAATTTTGTGCATGATACTGGAGAGGTAATATAAGATTACTGTAAGATAATCTGGGAGAAAAGTAATTTTTAAGTACAGTCATAAGGGAGCTGGATGTGCACTTACAGCTTTTTTTTTTTTTTTTCTAATCCAAATATCTTAACTGCTGAGGATTTTTTAAAGTTTATCATTCTGAGACTTGTAGCCGCAAGGAATTTTAATACAAACCATTTGTAAAATTATTAATTTTCTTCTTTCTTTTGAAGCAAGATTTTAACCATTGTGGAGAAAACCTTGAAACTAAAACCAAAATGCTGAAAAGCTAAGAAGCTTTAAACATTAAGTTTTAAAATGTCTTCCTTTTTAACCATTTGCGGGAATTGGGACAAAGCAAGAACTTCTATTTTCAGAATGTTTGGGATCAGCAATACTGAGTCATTTATATCACAATCTTTGTGCACTGTTTTTCAGTGGAGACATCACAAGGGAACATCACTGTCTTACACATCACTGTGGAACTCATGTACATTCTTTTCCCCAACACATCCTGGTAGAGCATTTCCCCCTTAAATCACAAGAAATCCTCATAAATACATGAGTGGTCTGAGGAAGAAATGTTGAAGAAAGAAGAGTTGTCCATGTACACTTGGTATTTTAGCAATGAGGGCTGCTGAAAAGATCCTTCATGTTATCAGCAGCGAAGGATTTTTTTTTAGAAAATTAAAAATATATCCCCTTAGTTAAGCAATGTTACTTACAAAAAGAAAGTATTGTTTTTATTTTAAATGAAACAGTGTAAGCAAAATCATGCTGACAGTGATATCTGGCAAAAGGAAAGGGCATTTTATATCATCTCCTGCAGAATAGAATGTTGTGGAGATCCCCCTTTGTGCCCAATGAACTTCAGGGTCTAGTATGCCCAATGGGGGCCATTTAAGCATTAACAGTTTACTTGAAGATACATGCAGATATTGTACCCTTAATACATAACATTTAAGCACTATTCCAGTGTATTCTCTTGGATCTACCTACCTATTTCTTTTTATCTTGGTCCACTAAGTTATTCTTAGGCTTATTGAAATCTAGCAAGATTCTTAATTATGTTTCTCATTTTAAACATACGAATAGTCTTACAGTATGCATAGATTGCACAGAAGTGAAACCAATTGTTGTTGTCGGTGGTGGTGGTGGTCGTGATTTTTTGTTTGTTTCTTTGTTTTTCCTGTTAAGTAATAATTTTTAATGTAGTGTTTAAATTAGGGATACGCTTACCAGAAGATCCTCAGAAAAGCTTAACTGGGTTGCCTGAGCATGTAAATGCAGACAGTTTAAAGTGTGTTCGAGCCCTGCAGAGAAGTAAAGTGGTCTTATTGCTAGAAAGCTACAAAAACATTTTGGTTTTCGGTGAGATATTCACACAGAACTCTAAAGCACTTTATATAACATGCTTTACATTCACACCTTTCAGCTATTTTGGTTTAACTTTCCCAGCTTCCTCAGGTTGACATGCCCCAAATCTATGCATGTCTGTGTAAGGTGTAAGGTTGTTGCTGGTTTTACAATGTGCTTTGCCAAACCATGAAGAGAGCAAAGCTTCTTTAACAAATTATTTAAAGTTCCTATTTAAAAATCAGGTTTAAAACAAGAATCCAAAGCTAACCTAATATTTTGATTTTCATACTATTCCCTTACTACAAGTAGCTTTGTTCTTTGTCATAACTGTTACAATTTGGAGCAAGATCAAATTCTTTTTCAAAGTAAAACTACTGTAATGTTTTACTTATTACCTGGACAATGCACAATTAATTCCAACAGATTCCTTTTGACGTTAAAGTGGGTTTGCACTGAAGGGCAAACACCACCTCCTTATGCATCCAGACTGCATTACAATCTAATCCATCACATTATACATTTATAGGTGTCTACCATTGCTGGATCACTAAAACACTCAGCCATAGGAAAAAAAAAAGAAGTCCATATGAAAAGCTGGTTTAAATTTCATGCATTTTTACTTACAAAGTGTTTGGTTAGATGAGCATGGGCTTCTGTGAAAGAAATCCTTTTGGAACATGAATATGTAAGACGCTCTGAAAATGACATGAACAGCAGTTTCTGTATTATCTTCTCTGTATTCTTTGCTGCTAGGTGAGTTTTAGACTCAGGTAATTTGCAAATATCATTAAAAAGTTTTCTAGCATTGCATATTAGTAAATAAAAACATTACCTATGCACAGAAACATGTACATAGCTGATTTCCCAGCTGAGGACAATGATGGCTCAGTGGACAATAAAGCATCAGCTGTGATCTTACTGTACATATGAAAATTATTCATCCTAGGGTATGTTTTCAAAAGCAGTGTGAACGGCTGCATACCCACAGCCTCGATTATTCATTAATGGGATTTCAATGAGTATGTCCCATTTATGCTTTAGAAAATTGTCCCCTAATTTTCTATCATAAAAAATCTGCTTTATTTCCTTATTTGTTTGTTTATTTACTAATATGAATAGCAACAGCTTATACGCTGAAGTACTTCCCACTGAGAGAAAATTATCCTTCAGTTTCTCAGCCTGTGCAGCTGATTTTGCAGCAATATTTTCCATTTGCTGTAATTAGAATTAATATCACTTCACGTGAAAAGTAATTGAAAAAATAAGGACTTTCACCATGATAGAGATTAGTATTGTGTAAAGAAAAAAGACATGGAAAATATTGTAAATCAAATATTATTTATATGGGACTGTTTTTTAAAAAGGTGTGCTATAGATATATAGATATAAATATATCAAAATAGTATCTTCTAGTTTTAGATGTGATACTTGCAAAAGATCATGCTAGATAATATCATGAAAAAATAAATAATATGTAATGTTCTTTAATGTTCTTTTTTTTGTTTGTTTGTTTGTTTCAGTTTTCAGGGTGCTATAGAAGCATTGTTATTAGGATAAAAAAATGCAGACTTAGCACTGCATTAACACGGACAACATTCCTAATGCTTAGGTCATTCACAGGAAAGAGAAAACTCCAATTGCTGAAATGCATAACAAAGTTTCCACTGAGGAAGAAGATACTTTGCTGTTTTCTGCTGATCTCTCTTCCTCTTTTTTTTCATCCTCAGAAAAGCAAGGGATTTAGATCACAAAGCCAGCTGGGGTATACAGCCATATAGAGAGTGCACAGAAAGTTCTTGTGCTGGCATGCTGCCCCTATGCCTTTTTAGCTTTCCAATCTCCCAGCTCCAGTGCATTAACATCGTCACTGATATGATTGGAAAACTTGGGCAACATAAAAATGTGGAAGGATGGATTAGGTCTTCGCCCACTCCTGGTTTTGCAGGATAGAGTTATGGAAGAGACTATCCCATTCATCTTCGCTTCAGTCGCATTCGCTTCCCCCTTCCCAAACTGTGCTCTCATAGGAGTGGGGAGGCCATGGGGCCAGCACTTCTCTCTGATTATAAATTAATGATAAAGGCATAATAAGGGAGAAAGATAAAAAGTCAGAACACCAGTAAATCTTATAAACAGGAGTTAATAATTTTTGAATGCTATATATTCAGGTTTCTGGTTTCCAGACCTCTCAAATGTCTAAGATCTCAGAGACTCATCAGATGCCTGACATTTTAGCCATTAGATTTTGGGACTAGTTTTTATATTATCAAGAACATTCAAAATCACATTTTTAACATAGTCCAGAATCTATTCACTCTGACTGGGTTAGAACAGGTTTTCTGCATAGCACACCTCAGACATCTATTAAAATACTTTATCAGCTGTTTGGGGAGCTTTTTACAGGTATATGAGGACAGAATATGTTTGAACACTTCGAGAAACGCATGGGTTGGATAAATTTAGTCAAAAACATTATCTAAAAGATGCAGAAATGTCAGCTGTTTGCTTAATTTTTTTTTTCCTGGCAAAAATGAGGATGAAAGCTTCATGTTTTTGAGAAATTCAGAAATTATTTTCCCCAGAGAGACCTAATGATGCCGAAATGCTGAGCTCAGCTTACCTGTCTCTGTATCACTTAAATACTAAAAAGGAGGAATCTTAAAGGGGAAGATGCATCTGGCACAATAACATATGACCTAGGCCCATTGTAGCCAGAACAAAATGAGTAACAAAATGTTCGTTTAGTTGATTAGAGTATGACAGTGCTCACACTTTGTATTTACTGGCACAGGTTTTCTGGAGCTGGAAAAGCAGGTGAGGCTTTTGCAGATGGGAAAGGGGGAGGTTACGAGGACTTCTATTTTTCTTTTAGTCCCTGTCTTTGCCCTTCCCCTACTTTCTCTCCCACCTCTTCCAGCACTTTCAGACTCCCTACCTGCTGCTGAGGTTAACAGCTCCTTTCAGTCTCCTCCATGCCACTGTCTCTGCAATGGGACATGACATGAGAAGGCATGAAGCTCACTATCCCCTTTCCAATGGGCATTCACAGTCAGTGCTGAAGTGCCAATGAAGTACGTTGTCACACCCACACATTTTGGTGTGTTGTTGTCCCACACAGGAACACACAAAGGGATCTATAAATTTTGAATGTTATCATATTGAGTTATACCAGTATTGAATTTTGCTTTAATTTGGTGTGGCTGTTGTGGTGGAAATTGCCAGTGCAAATAAGTGAAGCCACTGTTTGCACCCCAAAAGGGTGCTTATTTTCCACTAAATGAAATCGCTTCATTCTGGGTTCTTTGTGATAGGAATATATGCCAATCCAGTCATGAGTTGATGGCTCAAATTAGAATTAATACATTTTTCATTTGCTTAGTTCTTATTTTCTCTGTAAATCCAGAGCTAGAAACTATCTCAGTTTCTCCTTAAAGTCAATGCTTCTTCAAGTGTAGCTGGAATCCCGTTCAGTGCCTGCTGATCACTTTTTTTTTTTTTTTGAATTGCTATTGGGCACAGTTTTAAACATAACAGGGGAAGATGAAAGGGGGAGTGTGGAATATGTAATTTAACATTCTTTGAAAATAACAAGGAGAAAACCTTTGAAATGCTTGTTTTGGACAAAAGGGAATGTAATTGGAAAAAAGTAACATGGGAACAAAACAATCAAAATTACTTTTTATCTTTGTTTTGAACAAAAATTATTATACATACTGTAACTGAAGTAACAGAGTATGTTATAATGAATATACCTCGTCAAATTGCTGCAATGTTGAGTTTCTGTAACCAAGAAGCCAATATCCTCCAGTGCATATTTGTTTTACTTCATGTCATGTAACCCAGCATAACGTGATGTTAGATTTAAAAAACAAAAAAAACAAAAAAAAAACCAAACAAACACCAAGTAAACAAACAAACGAACGAAAAAAGCTTGTATTTGAGTAGGTGGCTTTGGTAAGAAATAGTAGGTGGTTATAATTTTAAGTATGTGACATTACTGAGTAGACAGCAAGGAAAGAATTTGCAGGGACTGGATATGTATAGCTTCAAATGTACATCTTGGAGCATATTAAAATGGTAGAAACTTGTGCAGGGCAGAAGGAATTCTGTTCAGCTCAGCCAGCCAAAATACAACAGACTGAACAGGAAAGCACTGAGATTTTTTAGATGCATAATGTTCTTACAAATGGCCCATGCTGTGCTAATAAAACTATTGTGACTGGGAGCTTTTGCAGTGGAAGCTGACAGATGAAGCAGAGTTAAGTACTTTTTCAGACAAGCTACTACAGTAAATCATTAAAGCACACAAACAATCATCCTTCATCAGCCTGCGATTTGTTTTATAGCAATTGCAAATCGAAAACAATGTAAACAAACAAATCGACAACTAATGAACATTCCCCCACTGCTCACTGTAAATAGATCTACAACTTTAGAAGAACACTTTATCCAACACATTGTCAACTCATTGTAAACACATCTACAACTCATAAACAACTCATTACCCAGTATGTTGTCACCTCATTGCAATTAAAGTTGAATGCTAACTGTACTGCATTTCCCTGAACTGAATCAATTCAGAAGCCTGGAAGAAAATGTCTAGATGTATTAGTCCAATAAGTTTCATGACTTTTAAGAATATCTTTTCAATGTAATTGGAGTTTCTCTTGCAACTTTTAATGTGAAAATTGAACTAAATTTCATCACTTCTTATTCTAGTTCACATCTAATATTATTTAGTTAGACTTCCCATTTACATATTACAGTTTCTATGGAAATTTTTAAAATGAGAAAAGAATTCCCCAAAAGGTTGTAAAACAAGTTTCCTCGGAACTGGTTTGCTTGAACTACATTTGACAGTCCGCTTATTTAGTTATTTATCTATTTTCTATGCTACCAAAAATTTTTACCGTATTTCTAAAGCATGGTAGGTGCTAATTTGGATATGTTTACTTATGAGTGACCTTCAATTCCTTTTAAAAATAGATTTTCTATTGAAAAATACATTTACCCTGGTGTGTGTGTGTGTGTGTGTGTGTGTGTGCGTGTGTGAAAATAGCATTCCTAGGCCTTCTCCTAGCTCATATTTATCTTGTAAATTTTAAAATAATTCCACTGTAAAACCTATTTCTTCCTCTGTTTATAGTAGGAATATTGAAATCGTTTCATCCAGGTTACACATTATATCCAACAATATAATTTCAATTACTGAGTTTAAGAGATTATGAAGTAGCATTTCTGTATGGGATATGAATCTGAAGATTTTTCCTGTGAATTCAGAGTTTAAAAGCAAACTTCACATGCATTAGACTGCTATTTAGGGCACAGTTTATGAGAACTGGAAGTATCTGCCATGGGTTTTGTGAACTCTTCTGCTCAGCTGTATGCACACAATCTCTTTCTTCACAAAGAATTTGTAAATCCTTTTTGGCCAAGGACTATCTTCTTCCTCCATGTTTACATCATGTTTCGTACACAATACCTCAGTGATCTGCAGGGCCCCAGTTCTACAGATATTAATGAATGCATGTAATGGGCAAATTCATTCAGTAAGAGAGCACTGCATGATTATAATCGCATTTTGAGACTGAACTTTTGAGTTTCTCATATGCAAGTTTGCTACCAAGCTTGTCGATTCAACTTAGAATCACTGGTTTTGGTTACATGATGGAATGCAGCGTTAAGACTGGAGAGCCTGGCTTACAAACCTGTCTCCACAACAGGATCACAAGCTTAATCTTTTCTCTCATTTCACAAATAAGATTTTTAAAAATGTCATTTCACAGAATGGATGTTAGCATTATCTTTTATGTTAGACTGCTCAAGATCTCTCCTTTATAGATGCATTGCTCTCACATGTCACCTTGGCATCCAAGTATCTTGCAATATATAAATCGCTTGATGAGTGTCACCACACAACACACCCCAAACACATTAAACTGCTATGGGTGATAAACAGAAAAGGTACTCCACATACAGAGTATGATATTTCTCACTATCCTTTTTTCAGCAGCATTTTACAGAGTATAAGAAGTTTCAGTCACCTTTCGAGAAAGGTACAATCCAGGGCCTTTATGCCCAAGGAAAACCAACAGTTTGTTTTATTTACACCTAAATGAGGTAGAAATGAATGTAGAGTGGCTGAGGTAAAATTCAGGAAAGCTGACAATCATTTGAAAGGTCAAAAGGTGACTTATTCTTTATATTTATTACAGATATGTACTCACCTTTCAACTAAGTGAACTATTCTGGAATTTCCAGGATAACACTGAGACCTGAAAAGGCCTTTTCCATCACTTTGTGGCTGTCTTTATCCCTACTCATATGTGAACTGTACTAAGGTAAACACATATCTTTTTCTTCCTAATTCAGCCTAATATAGGCCTTATGAACTCTGTAGGTTATTTACTAAATATGAATAGTCAAGGTAATACAATATGCTGAAAAGTAAAAAAATAAATAGACAAAGTATTCAATAAATATTTCTGTTTGAATTTGGAAAGATGCTTTATGTCTTATTGGCTAGAAAGCTTACTTAAGCATTGTTTATTCCAACAGTCATGAGACTGAACCTTGTCTCTTTTATGACATTTGATGACTATAGCTTTCTGGAAAAATAAAAAGAAATATAAACTTGTTTTTGCTGTTAAAACAGTATGTAATGCACCATTTTTTAACTAAATGCATCAGAAAACATTGAAACAGTTTGTGTTCTCCAAGACATGAGCTGAAGACCAAGGTTTATATGTCTGTTTAAAAGATGCAATTTAACTCAATCAGCAATTACAGTCTCATCAATAGTAGGTCATATTATACTTAAAAATGTCAAGAAACTTAGAGTTGAATATATCTAATTGTTTATGAAATGTAAGAAAATATAAATTAGAGTTGTTCTACTTAGGTTATACTGAATCCAGAAAGTGTGTTTTGCAAATCAAGAGAGTTTTCTTCTAACACATATTTACTTTACAGTTTTTCATTTATTCATATATTTACTTATGTATCACTGGATGTGGGTATTCTGTGCCACTGGAAATTATCCTCACCAAAATATCATAACCTGTCCTCTGGGTTGTTCATTCTAAACTAGCCAGACAAAAGACAAAGGACACCAGAATATGTGCCTTTCTAAATGCAAAAGGTTTAATAAATCCAGGGAAGTGAACTTTGTATTCTTCTCAGAGACGAGTTAAATTACTCTTTTTCATGACTCTGTTTTCTTTTCTCAGTAGGGCTGAGCAACCCACTGCAAGGAAATTAATCACTTATTTAAATTTGCCTGAATCTTCAAATACATTTGTGTTTCTACTTTGTCAATTCTTCTCAACCATTTTAAGAAAAAAGTCCTCTGATTAAAATGTGGCTCCTTCACAAGTTTTGTTTTATCTGTTAAGTGTATTTGTATTTCCTTTTTTCTATCTGCACAGGGGGTCTACAGCAAATCCAGAAACCTTTAGGACAAGTGATCTCTATTTTCCTTAATATGTCTCCAAATTGTCTGTGTTGTGTCAGACAAAATACTTGTGTCTGTTTACTCTGTAGACTTGGTATCATCAGAGACACTGATTTATTTTGAATACAGTGCCTAAATTCAATTTTCAAGTCTCAGAATTCCAAGATCATACCAGCTTTTAGCAGACAGATACCTCCTTTTTCTCCACTCACTTACATGAACTGGAAAACAAATGTATATGCATTTTTTTCCATTTTGGCAATTTAATGTCACTTGTATGTTGTATAGAAAAAAATATACTGACTACCTCATAAAGAACTAAGCTTACCCAGTGTTGTGTCAACAGCTATAGAGCTCTTAAAGGCAAAATAAATCTCCAGTAATAACAGTGAATACCTTACTGAGGTGGATACTCAATGATGCACATGATGCTGTGCAGCTTTTGTATCAAGGTTGAATACCTTTCTAAAGGTTTTCAAAATAGAATTAGATTTGATGAAGAAATTACTGTATGTTATATGACAGATACTATTTTATACGAGAAATTAGAGTATCATAGAATCATAGAATATCCTGAGTTGGAAGGGACCCACAAGGATCATCGAGTCCAACTCCTGGCTCCACACAGGTCTACCCAAAAATCAGAACTCAGACCGTGTGTCTGAGAGCACAGTCCAAACCCTTCTTAAACTCCGACAGGCTTGGTGCTGTGACTACATCCCTGGGGAGCCTGTTCGAGTGCGCAACCACCCTCTCGGTGAAGAACCTTTTCCTGACATCCGACCTGAATCTCCCTTGTCACAGCTTGACTCCTTTCCCTTGGGTCCTATTGCTGGTCACCAGGGAGAAGAGATTGGCACCTGCCCCTCCACTCTGCTTCGTGAGGAAGCTGTAGAAAAAGAATATACCTTCTGATTAAAATCTTTGAGAATAAGCAGTTTTCACTTTGCTATACTTCTGCAACTATACTGAATATTGTTGATGAAGAAAGCAGTGCAAGGTAGTTGGAGTTTTAGGTATTCCCTAGCGAGTCAGCTGTACTCAGCTTCTTCAAGATCTGCAGATGGCCTCTTTATTGAAAGGTGTAAGAAAAAGGTAGGTGACAGCAATCACCATGGAACATCAGAATTCAGATTTACTAGGCAAAAGGAAATCAGGCTTGAAAATCAGTCCTATTTCAGCTCTAATAAACTTAAGTCCCTATGTGTTGTCCATATTTTCACATTCTGAATGATCTCTATTTTCATCTGAAGTATATACTCTGCTACACAGCTGATGTACTGCTTACATAGGTTCACATTTATATTTTATGACCGATTTTGATCCAATTTTTATCCCACAGGTTAGGCCCTACCATTGAAAAGTCCCCGATACAGAACTGACAGTTGATAGCAAATAAAAACAGTCCAGTTGTGCTGGACAGTTTTTTATCATGCATGGCAGTGAAAACGAATGACAGCTCTGCATGGACAACTTAGCCCACCACAAATGAAAGAAAGAGTTGAGGGGAATATTTTACTACCTTATCACCTCAGCTTCTCAGGGAATGTTTTCTTCTTTCTTCCTAAAACTTCAGTGTTTTCCCTCCCTTCCCAATTTTTTTAAGCTTGTATTACCTATGCTTCATTTCTTGCCTGTCAGAAATTTCAGCAGTGCATATTAGAAGTAGTTTCCTCAGCTGAAAGTTCACAAGCACAGAAATATTCAACAATAGATTGCTTTGGTTTACACAGGATATTATGGGCAGAAAGGTGAAGTCTGCAGCCCTCGCTGGAAAGTTAGGTTCTTCTTCAATATCTACATCATCTATGCCTTTTCCCTACCAAACACTGAGAAAAAAAAGATTTAGTGAGACTTTCAAACATTAAAAGACAATTCCGAAAATCTTTACATTGTTCTGTAGATCCTACAGTGGAACTTTTACAGTATACACTGGAAATTTATGAACTTCTTAGGAATAGTGTTGATCACCAAAAAGTCCTGTTTCCTTCTGGTGGCAGTGCCTTAATCTGAGAGACAGCAAAAGAGAAAATATATATATATATATATTCAAAAAATGCTTTAATATTTCCCTCAAATGGGTCTGAAACAAAACTACAGGTACCAATCCCCTCAAAACACTGAGATTTGGAGTCTAAGCCTATCCTCAAACTTTCATTGTGATCTCCATTGGAAAAGACATTCCTAAGTGTCAGCAGCATTTTATCGTGTCATCGTATGAATCTCAGCAAGGAGATCTAAGGTTGCAGATCTTGGAGTGAGTGAGACAGGGAGAGTGGTCATGAGTATAAAGGTGACATGAGCAAGTGTGTAGATAAGGATTTCATTCTTTGGGATGAACAAGATGTTGGAACGATTCATGCAGGCAGCACCAGTGCTGTGGTATGTGGTCCCATAGTCAATGAAATAGTCGTGTCTGCGGGGCTTCCTTAGTTAAACTACGGTTCTTAAATTAGGGATGCATTCATGCTGACAGCAAGCACTGGGGGATTCAAGAACAAGCCAGAAACTGGAACCAAGAGAGAGCTAAGAAAGAACACAGAGAAAATTTATATTTTCTTGCAACTGGAAAATCCTGAAATTTTCCTTGCTTAGAAGTAAAACTAATACTGCAGAAAGACATGAAAATTTGCAAGAAAATTCTGATTCCAGGATTCTAGATACTGTGGAACTGCAGGTTCTGAATATAAGCTGTTATTTATACTACTGCTATTGCAGAAAGAAAGAAAGAAAGAAAAAGAAAGAAAGAAAGAAAGAAAGAAAGAAAGAAAGAAAGAAAGAAAAAGAANAAGGAAGGAAGGAAGGAAGGAAGGAAGGAAGGAAGGAAGGAATGCCATGAACTTGGTTTTTCTGTCTCTCTGTTATTGTAATCTCATTTTTATCCTTGAAGATATGTGACTTCTATTTCATCAATTTTTATTACAAATAGTCCTAGCATCTGCCAGAAGGCAGTGAGGTTTCTTTCATCTGTGCTTTACCATTTTGCCTGCAATGACATCTTGAGCATATATTTGGCTTTAGTCTGTATTTTAACCTCTTCTAAATTCTTATCTTCATTCATCAATAGTATAATAATCCAGCCAAGAATCTAAACGTTTCCCATATGAGATTGTTTGGATGTTCATATTTTGTATGAAATGCCCTGTGATAAGAGTTTGTATTATCTCAGTTTAAAGTTGAAATAAGTAAATACAGTATACTCCGTGCATTTGCTTGAACTATAGATATATAGGCCAATTCGTATATTTCTTTTTTACTCCCCAAAAGCTATTTGAGACTTCTATCTATTCCAGACAAGCCAATTATTTGGTCTTTCAAATATTCTGAGTGAAATCCCAACACACTGAAATCATGGAGTTAAAATTTCATGTTTGCTTTCTTTTATTTCACATTAAGAGGTTTTTAAGCAATCTAAATTATGTCATAACATTGACTATGTGGCATTCCTCTTAAATTCCTTATTAGGATATATGCTTTATTTGCTTGCCACAGTATGTAGAATTTAGTCTTGTTTTATACAGCTGGTATAATTCTGTTACTAAAATGTGACTTTTTTTCAGGCTTGTAGCAACCAGGAAAGGTATACAGGTCAACAGATTAGGAGAAAAGATTCAGGGGAGAGAATTAGCCAAATGCTAAGATTCCTCTCAGGGAGGGTGAAGGAGAGCAGGTAGGTGCAGGGAGCGGACTATTTAAGACTACGCATTTTAGCTGTTTGTGAATAGCACTACAATAACAAGACCTCACTGAAAGGGTATCTCCAATGTATTTTAACTGAGGTTTGGGGCCAAATGACAAAAGGTGCACAAAAGGGCTTGTATTCTCTGATTTTCATGTTACCTGCTCAGAGTGAATTCCATAAGTATGGTAGTATTCTTTGTTTCTGTCTGAAGTCTCAAGGTAAAAAAATCGTAAACATTGTGCTTTGAAATTTCAATTCAGGCAACTGAAACAAAAGGCAGAAAATTGCAGCACTATGTGTAATAACTAAACCTCTTGTTATATGCTGCTGTATTAAATATAAAACATTTTCATTTCCTTTGTATAGGAAATTCAATAGGACCTGAAAAAGGGGTCAACCAAGTACTGTGACTCCCACTATAAAACGTGAGTGGTGCTAATATTCCTTTTTCAACTCTCATGTGACTGCAAATAACCAAACAGATAAAATATAGCTTTCATAAAACTGGAGGTTTGGTAGAGAATTAGCATGAGAGTTGTGCAGGCGACTTGCAAACGGAAGGCTGGCCAAGAGCTCAGATTTATGCTATGAAATTTAAATGGTTTTCTCCTGAGGTTTTCTTGAAAATATCACTGCATGTGGTCATGTTGGTTTACTGGCATATTTTCCTGGGATTGTTTTCAAAGTGAATGGGGGAGGAGGAGGAGGAGGAGGAGAAAGAAGCCTGTTCCTTTAAGAGACACATAACTATCAGAGCATTAGAAAAGCATATAGAAATGTATATTATAAACAGCACAAATTGGAATTTTAAACATTCAGGCATATCCAAATTTGGACTAAGGAATATTTATAGAAATATGGGAAACGTGGCCAAAGTAGGGTTGAAATTTTTATTTTATTTTAGATGGACTGTTTATAGTGTCACAGATTTTATCTCCATAAATTTCAGCTGTAATACACCAACACTAGAAAATTCTAAGATCAAATGTTCAATTCAAATGCAAGTTTACAGAGATTTTTTTTTTTTTGCCCATCTCTCTGAGCTTCAGAGTGAATTCAGACATAGGTATTTTAGCAGTCAAACTGTGTTATTCCTGGTACATCCAGTACAATTTTAGTAACTCAGAAACAAGAGATCACAGACTGAAATAAAGGAGGAAGCTTATAAGCAATATAAGCCTATAAGCAATTCAAGCAGAATTTAATTACACAAAGGGTAGCTGAATTATGGAACACATTGCTGAAGGCAGCAATAGATGCACGAATTATAAATCAGTTCAAGAAAGAGCTCAGAGAAAGGAAATCAAAAAGTAAAACAAATCAACCCTTTTAAAAACATCCCAGGGTTAAATGGGGCAGGCCACAGTGGACTCTACAGTCAAGCCCTTTTCCTTTAAATGTTCCAGTGTTTCCTAAGGAAGAAACTAAATAGTCCTTCCATTGATTTCCATAATGGCTGTATTTCAGTACCAGAAATACATGAGTGTGGCTTTTGTGTCTTACCTGTACTTACAGAATTCTGTTGCATTTCCTTTTATTTCAAACTTCATTTACACTAGCACTGTTTTACATGACTCTGGCAGTATAAAGCAACCGTGAAGTAAGTGTAAATATGATTTATGCTCCCTTTACACTAGCAAAGTGATGTATAGTGTCCTTAGGGAATGTGAGAATCATGCCTAGTGTGTGTGAAACAGACACATAAACTCTGTTTAATTATATTTAACAAGCACATTTCTATTTAATGTTTTTTGATATCATTTTAAGAGTCATATTCATTTCTTTTCCTTAAAGTAGACTAACAGAATTGAATTCAGTGTTCTCAGTGTATTAATATTTTATTAATCATATATATATCAAAAGTGATGGTTTATACCTACACATCTGAACAGGTTACTATTAATAGATCTCTGTTAATTTTTCTTATCTGTAATATTTGCAGTCATAGGAATATTAAATGTAGAAAGAGGTAAGTGAAGTAATGATTAGTCAGGATGATTACAGTTGCATCATTTTGATATGAAAACTGGAGCAGTTCAAGGATGATTACTGCATAATTGATCAAGTACCCTACCAAATCCTTCGCATAATTGCAGTGTTGATCTTCAGGTTGATTAAACAGAAACAGAGAAATAAAACTCTCCTTTACATGAGGGAAAAGTCTTCTGAATTTTTTTTTGCCTAATTTGAATGTACACAAAATAATTTCATGAAATAAAAGGTGAAAAATTAGGTACATGTATTTTTCTGCAGGTATATTCACTATTTTCTGAATGTTGGCTGTGGGAGAGATTGTGGCTGAAGCCAATATTAATTTATGCTCTGGGCCTTAGTAACATGTATTGTTCAGTTGTTTGAATTTCAGCATGGAAAGAAGCCTTTGTGAGTGGTGGCAGTGGTATTGCCTCGTGTCTCTTGTTAAAAGCATTATAGTTTGATGCCTGAACTCTGGAGTAAAAACAGAATCAGGTGCTTGAAAAATTAAAACTTAAAGTGTTTTTTTTTTTTCAATGATTTTTAAAGTACTTCCATAAAGATTTAAGATGCTGGCAGTACAATGACTGGAATATCCATTACGTGCTCAGTAACCTTGTACTGCACATTTGGCATGTTATTATCATCAGTACTGATCCCTATAGTTCCTGTGGCATTCAGAAACTGGGGTGCTCAGTGTCTCAGAAAGCCAGGCCTTTAATTCTATCCCTATATGTCCATATACATGTCTGCAATATAACTGAAGTCAATGAAGTAAAAAATAGCTTTAGGACCAGTTCTTTAGAAATGGGGTGCATGGTCCTAGATGGTACCAAACTGTAGAAGCTAAATTTAATTGTCCTGGTTTATTTAGTTTGAAAAGCTATTTATGAATATTTGATGTTTAGTTTTTAAATGTACTGAAAAAAATCTAGGACCCTTATTTATTTATGGCAGTTATTGATTCCAAAATGGAAGCTGTTTGATTGAAACAAGCAAAATCATAATAGATCATAATTGGCTTTAAAACTAAAATGGAAGATCAGATTTAAAGCGGATGTGCATGTCAGCCATAGTTTATGCCTATTAATGAATTTTTTGTTTTTCTTCTTGTTTTTGTTTTTCACACCAAAAAGAGAAGAAGGATTAAGAAAAACCCAGAAAAATAAATAAGTGAAGAAACTGCTGATGTGGCCATACATGAGGAACAGCATTTAGATTTATGCATGGGAGACAAAGAAATCTATATGAGCTCCTGCCTGTATCTTCCCTCCCAGCAGTTATGTTAGGAAAAAAAAGAAAAAAGGGAAAAGAATATTAAATGTAATTGCTTTAACATTATTTTACAGAAACACTTTTTCATTCTCTCCTATTGATTTACACCTTCTCACTTTCCTTACCCTTGTCAAAACTTCATGCATGCCTCCTAAGCACAGGAACAGAAATCAGCCTTGTCTTGTTTTGACTGCCACTGCTTTGTGATCTTAAATGGTCCCTCAACCCTTTTGTCAATATTTATTGATGGGATCCACAGGCGCTCTGAGTGATCCCACTCTTGAGGGGCATAAACCAATGGCAAGCTGGGAAGGAAAGGGGGAAAGGGGGACCTGCTCCAGGCAAAAACTGGTTAGGAAATATCAGAAAGCTCAGGAGCCATTGACAAAATGTCAAACATTTCAAATCCTTGATTGTTTCTCTGGCTAATGCCATGCTAAGCAGAACCATTAATCTACCCCTAAAGCAGAAACAGATACATATACATATATGTACAACACAAAAATATGCCCACCTCCATGCATACATACACGAGTAGTCTGCAGGGAAATTAAGCCATGCCAATGAAACCATGTACAGAGAAAGTTCTTGGATAAATTAACAGCGCAATTACATTACATGACATGCCACAAGATGGATGAGTAAAACTTGGCTGGTATTATGTTCTGTTTTCAAATTGCAATTTATTTGAGGGTTTTAATGGATGCCTTATTAAAACATCTCAGCATTGGTCAGGTTTCAGCATATGTCAGAGTAGCCCATGATTGATGACACCCTCTGCTGCTTCCCTTGCACATTTGCAGGGAATTTAAGCAAAGAGGGAATGAACAGAGCCTCAGATTTGTATTGATCGTGAGAAGGTGCACTGCCTGAGAGCACAGTCTAATAACATTCTCTTAGCTGAACTGCCTCACATGAAGGCATTTATTACAAGAACTAAAATGTTATATTGCTCAGGATAAAAGAACATTGTACAAACAAAAGAGTAAGCAACGGACAAGAGAAAGAAGGAGAGAAAAAGAAAAGGGAAGAAATACAAATGAATAACTTTAAGCAATGAAGTGTTATTAGCTCTTAAGAGCATTCTTTACACAGCCAAAAGAATGATGAATTTAAGTGTTTTCTATGTGTATATATAAGGGAGTTTTCTGAGGAAAAGCTAGACAAAGTGATTCTCTTTTTTTATCCATTTCGTTTAGATGAGAACCTGTAATTATATTGGTAGCAATGAGGGTGGAGATCAAAGTTAAACACAATTAGGATTTCGAACATCAGAATGGATAGCTTGACATTAATCATTTGACCATCCAATGTCTTTCTTCATCACTTTAAGTACTATATACCGTAGTTAATCGATCTGACTGTCACCCATTTGATAGGCAAAAAGCACTTGTACCTAACCAGTGTAAATCTTAAAGAATCCCACCTGCTTTTATAGGGCAGATTCTTTGGGATTAGATCCTCATAACGTAAGAAACATTTCCTCTTGTGCTGTCAGATTTGTAAACTATCTGATTGAAAAACAGGAAATTTCCATGATCTCAAACTGCAAACACACTGTTGGCTTTTACCTCCCAAAACAGTCTTTTAAAGAAATCCACATAAGTACTTCATCACATCAGCAATGTTTGGTTAACTGATACATTTTTTTTTCATTGTAAATGGAGTCAAGCTGAAGGTAAAATGAGATAATCAACTACAGATGAGGTAGAGTAGAAATACTCTTGCCCCTAGGTACCTCAAAAACACAATACAGATTACAAATAAAAATTCAGGTTGGGCATTAGAGTCGAATTCTTTCAGATGCTGAGTACCACTAGTCAGTACCACTAGTTTAGCTGTATTCCATTCACTTTGACTTTCTCTTGGCCTGCAGGAAGCACTCAGCATTATCCATGTACACACCTTCAGTGCATCCAAAACACTCCCCAAATATCTATGCTTGGGGCTTGGTTAAGTACTGTCTCATCTCTCTCATCACTGCCTCTGGCTGTTTGCAACTCTGATACCATTCCAGTTTCAATTCCAGGCCTAAAAGATTATTTGTTTGACCTGCCTTGCTCATCATTATCTGAGCTGCTAATTTTATTATTCTGTTAGCACCCTGGGCTGCATGGTATAAAGTGACACTATAAAAGTGTAGTTTGATTATATTGGAATCATTCAGCTTCACAGGCTTAGCAAACAAAATGCAGCACTCCCACCCACACTGCTATGATAGCAAGGAAGAGGCAGTAAAGAAGAGGGGGAAGGGAGGGTAAAAGCTGTAAGAATGATAAACAGAAATAAAAATGCCGGTGCAGTTGAGGGGCTTTACAGATTCTTGCAAGTTAGAGATGGAGAGATTTCCTATGAGCCCTTCTGAGTGATCCTGTAGTCAAAACAATTTTTAAGAAATAATAGTAATAATAATTAAAAAAAAGTCAGAAATCTGCAAAGCTGGTACTGACTAAAAAAGTCAGAAATCTCTAAGTCTGTAGGCCTTAGAGTTAGCATATGCAAAGATGACTAGGACAACTTAGAAACTTTGGTCAGAGCATCAGGTTTGGTTTGAACTTAGAGAACTTGCTATGCTTTTGCTGTTTTCTATCCAGTGTTCCCACTTCTTTCTGCCACAGATTCACTGCCTTCTCCAGTTCCCACTTCTTTCTGGCACAGATTCACTGCCTTCTCCATCCTTTTTTTTAGACATCTCCAATTAAATGGGCACCTTAAACAATCAAATCACAGCTTACTTTTGTAAGTTTAGTTTAAATATAAATAGAGTCCTTTAACATTTCCCAAATTTAGCATTAGTTCATCCTTTGAGGTATTGGTTTCAGAATAATTACCAGATCCTCCTGCTTTTTTTTTTTCTGATTTTTTTTTGTCTGTCCTTCACTCCTTGTCCTTTACTTTCTAAGTAGCTAACCAAACTGATTTGAACTTCTAAAAGGAAAAAAGCTGAATTCTAACTTCTAAAGTTTATAATCCCAACTGTTCTTGATACTGCAGACCTGATGTTGTTTTATTATTGGAGAAACACTAAAGTGGCTGCCTCACATTGTAGGAGTTGTATAGCATAGGAAAAATGGCTTCTGAAGCAGACGAGTTCACACACTTATGGTAGAAAACTTACCCTTGTGATTAGCCTCCTGCGACCATTTTAGATTAGTACGTGTCACGTGAGCAAGTCATGCATAAATCACCTAACCAATCATAAACCTGATTGTGATCCTCAAAACAATTCCATATCAAGAAGTATTGGTTTCAAATATTTTCTGAATAACATACTTAAATTTCAACTGTATTTATGTAAATGAAAAAAAATGGAGGTTGAATGTTAATAAACATCGACTTTCTCATTCATAAGAATTGAAAATCTCATATTAAGTGTACCTTAGAAGATGCAGCTCCAATAACTTTAATTCTGGCAAGTCGCATTGCTCTCAGCTTCTTGATTAAAAGCAGTAACTATGTCTCTTATAGCTAAGATAAATAAACAGATATTTTCTGGCAGTTTAGTACACAAATGCAACCTCCTAACCCTCAACATCAAAAGGTCAAAAACTGCAAAACCTAGTCCATTAACCTTTGTAAATGGTTGTGATATTAAAAACTAACTCTCAATATCCAAGGGTCACGATCTAGTGCAATAACCATCAGCAATAAAGAATTATGACTATAGTACATTATCCATCTATAAAATGGCCATTTATGACACCAGCACATTGGCTATCTAACAGGAATGGACCACCCATTTCTAAGAATCATTACACACTTTCAATTATGGGGTTATGATATAAGCCAAGAAAACATTAAGTTTTAAAACAGAGCACATAACTACTTTCTGTATATTTAGCAAAACAGAAGAAAAACCCACAAGCTAATGCAGCTTAGAAGAAAATAACACTTTAAAAGATTTTGCCAGCCTACTACTTTGTACTGCGAGACAGAAATTTCAGATGCAATAAGATAACACTTCATTATCGGACATCTACGGATAGGTAGAAGCCTATCAAGACGCAGAGAGGCTCTTTTAAGATAAGGGTCAGTTATTTTGTGCTTGTAGCCACCTTTCCTGGCTGCTAAACAGAGCAGTAGCTCTCCAAGCAAAGCAAGGTATTTGAGAAAGTTGCTGAGAGCAAAAAACAACAAAACCACCCATCTGATGATCAGTAAAAAGTGGTGGCACTGAATGGAAACAGCAAGAAGCATATAACAACCACACTTTTAGTGGTGTAAGCATCTTTTAAATTACAAAAAGTCTCTCTTCAGTGAAAGAATGTGAAGGGGATCACAATTTAAGAAATATGAAAAGTAAATATGATGATCTGTTAGAACATTAAAAACTGTCAGAACTGGTCAAAAATACATATTTTTCCTATGTGATATGTATATATGTACAAATCTATGTGGATGGCTGGACTTTTTTCATTCGCATAATGTCTCTTTAAATTGCCGTGATGTCTTTTCTGTAGAAACTTAGGCCAGTGAGTTATTTAATCAATCACTAAAACTTTGATGATACATTAGCTTGGAAGACCTGCAAAAATCCAACCCACTCTCCCTTTTAGAGAGCAGCTGGTCTTACTAATTAAAATGGAAAAACTCCATCCATCTTCATTTGCAGAGAAGTCACCCAGACAGAGACAGAACTTCAGCACCCTATTGTAGTTTCATGGGATGTCTGAAAGGGCCAGAGAGGAAGTAGGAATTATCCATTATTTTAATTTTGACAACAGATAGAGAGAAACCTTTTATTTGTAATTAGATGTGAGGGGTTATCAAAGCTAAAAGCAAGTAGCATACCAATTTTGTTTATCCTTTCTTTTTTCTCTACATTTAATGAATAATTTATCCAACTGTGGAGTCAACAACTCCCTTGCAGGAATGGAATTAAATACACCTACATGGTCTTGCCATTTTGCTCCATTTACTGAAAATTAAGGAAATACACAAGCATGAAAATATGATGCAGATTTCAAAAGAGTCATTATTCATTTAAGTTTCTGCCAGAGATTTTTTTTTTTTTCTGTAGCTGGTAGTAATAATAACAAAATCTCTGCCAGAAGTAGACTTCTGTACTTCTTCCTGCTTCTCTTCTGCCAATGACCTTTCTAATTGTTTTCTCCATATATAAAACCAAAGAAACATGGAGAAACAAACATGGATAAACATGGCGAACTAAAGATCTATTTACCTACTGATATATGACTAGATTCAGCATGGCACTAGGCACTGGGACCCAGAAGTACAGCATTTACTCATAAAGTGGTTTAGATGAAAATTACCTACAGTGCCCATTTGGCTAATGTTGCCTGCAAGGAGCAGAGAAGTGGTAAGAGAGGGTGCCCCTGAGCAGTACTCTGGAGACAGTGAGACACTATGATACCAAACAGGACAAAAGTAAGCTGCAATTCAGCTTAAAGACTTCCTATTCTGAAAACTTTGTGCATATACAGTTGCATGAATAACAGCTACTTTTGTCTCTTCCAGGTCTTTCCCCAGTGTAGTCCCTGAAGGCAGAGGTCACTGGAATGTGCATCCTCTTACGGCAGTGGAGGCCAGCTCGTCTTCTGTTCTCCAGTCTTTTGTACTAAAAGGGAAAGAATAGAGCATATTGCACATTGAGTTCAAACAGTGGCCACAAAGAAATGATTTTATTAATGAGATTCAATAGAGAAGCATTTTACCAGCTGAATACCTCATTTTCAACGGGCTTAACAGCTGGCAAGCTCTGGAGGATGCTTTAGAGCATCTTTTCACTTCTCACTGTGCAACAGCTTCCTGCCAGGCTGGCCCAGCCTATGGTCAGTGTGCCAGATCTCCTTCATTAAGGGATGCTAAAACACCACTTGCCAGAATCTGCCTTCTACTACTGTGATTAATAAAAATGTTAAAGCACAACTTTGTTTCAGATGTTGCCGTCTTTCCAGAGATTAGCTTATTTTCGCTGGAAGTATCCCACCAACTTTTGCCCTAATTCAAGCACACCAAGCAAGACAGGCAGATGTGAATAAAGTGAGTCATGATGCATGTGCACAGCGTGCACAAACAAACTTTATTTGGGAATTTTCAGTTTCACATGCAGGTTGGCTTGGTAATCTTACTCTGTTTTAAATATACTCTGAAATATTTGCTTCTTTTTCCTGCTTCATGCCTTTTTGTCACTGCTTCATTTTATTAGCACTACGAAATGTGGAAAAATAAATTTCTCTTTTATTCTAAAAAATTAGGGACTGAAATAAATAAACTATATCTGTTAATTCTTAGGCTGGAAAAACACAGCTCTTCCTTGCATATTTTTCTATCACATAAGTATAAATTTCCAAAATGTTGACCAACAGGATGATTAGACATTACTGTTTTTGTGTTTTGGTGTATTGTTTTTTACCAGTTTTATAAGCAAGAAGGAACATAAAGTCCTTTGTATGATCTGCTTAAACTAGCAACCATTCAGTTGCTTAAGTTATATGGGTTGCTTAAGTATCTCATTGATGATAGGTTGTATGGCTCAATAAGAGAGACCATCCTCATTCTGATGGAATAGATTGGGCAACTGGTACTAATATGAATCAGTTAAGTTATCACTCTAGTCCTGGCCTGAACAAGCCCTGATGCTGTTGTGTCATTGGATATTTAAGGTTCGTGTTTTCAAAATAGAGTAGTTTGGGTGATTTAATATATAAAAGCACACCCCAATAACAAATTCAGCTGCAGCTATTGTGCACATGGACATTTTTAAAAGCATAAATGAGTTCACAGTTTTGGTTCTCTCAAAATATTCACAGGAAAACCTTGATGAGTTTATTAAATTCTTCAAATACATTAAGTCATGACCAGCTAGCACATTTGACTTGTCATGTGAATTCTTTACTGAAAAGGTAGATATCTGACTTTGTCCAGTTCGTTCACAACATATTACTCTGCACAGACACTCCTCTCGGCAGTATGGTTGTGAAAGCTATAGATCATAGGACCATAGGTGAATACTCTTAACCTTTTCCTCTCTGTCTTTATTTAGGTGAAAAGAGATCATTTTTATGCTAATATTGCAAATTAGGAATTGTAATCCTTTAAACATCACTGAGGAAGTGGAAGCATGTTAGAACACCACCACCAAAATCTCCCAGACAGTTAGCAGTTTTCTGAAATATGATTTGACGGGTGGAGCAACCACAACTGGCAAATGATTATTGAGTATATATTACTGCATAATGGACCTTCAGCTAGTTGTAATAATCATAATAACCAGATATATTCCATGGCATACTCTGTCAACAAAGTTCTTAAGATTATCTCCCAAAATGGAAAGGTTAGACAATTCTTTCAGGAGGTGCGGTTTGCCGAGACTTATGTATTCAGTCATGGCACAAGCAACAGAACTGATCACACTAAAGGATTAAACACAGGTAAGGGAGCTGAATCTTGATGCTTTAAACAAAAAGCTACATTTCAAATTATTTCTGTGAAGTTATTTTCCTAACTGCTAAAAATATCTAATTTTATTAGCACCCATCAGATCAAATTTTGAAAATAAATTGCAATGAATAAATAAATTGCTCCCTGTAGAGAGCTAAGTGCGTTAGAAGAATTCAAACATTCAAGTATGAATTGCAGCCAAACAGAAAAAGTGATATGATCCTTCAAGTCAAAAAATGCATACATCTCAGCAAAGCAATTATTGTTATCATAAATCCATTATATATTGTTAATGTTTATGACTAATAATTTAGGCTCTAATTTGGCAAGGTCAAAGCTTCATTGACATTCCTTAAGGTGTTTGTTGTATTGGGGATATATTGTTAGTTGTTTACAAAGCCAAGTCTAAAATTATGGTGTATTCAGTTGAGATATTAATATCATATTTACAAATTAAACAAGGTCTGTTTTGCTCAAATCAGACACATTTTCTGTATTTTAATATGTTTTTAATGTAGAAATAATCATGATAAGCAAAAATGGTATCAAAGACATATTCCCATAAAGCATCTTACCCTAATAAGTAAATAAAAAATTATAAAGATTCTTCTTTTATAACTGAACTCTGACTTTCATTTGTAAGCAGGTACTTTCAGGCCTTTGATTACTTCGTATACCATGTGGCTGACAGAAAGCATTTTTATTCCGTTTAGAGCTGTACTAAACCGGGAGAAAAATCTGCTTTGTGACCTTATGGGAATTTGATTTCTGACTAAGGAGGAATATGTATTAAATCACATCCTTGCTCATAGGTACTTGTGCAAAGTTCAAGATTCTTCTTCCTTCACACAAAGTCTAGATATGAAACAAACCTTAGACAAAATGCTAGGGCCTTGCTCAGGGGAAAATTGCTGTAATACCATACAGAAGATGCACTCTGGAAACCTGGTATATCCCTAGCAGACTCTCTTCTTATCTCCCACCTTGTACTCCAAGAGTTGAACATTACACTTTTATTTTATTTGGATGTACCAAGAGTATCTTGTGTTTTTATGTGTCTTTTTATTTTATTGATCCTCTCCGCACTCTTAAAAATAATGGGCTTTTAGAATCCCAGTGCTACTAAAATTTATCTTTCTCACTTTCTTGCTCATTCCTGTTTAAAACACGCACATTTAGTGGATAACCTTTTACATGATCCAATGTGATCGACCAATTACTAACGCCAAAAAAAAACCAGTCCTGTCTATTAGAGTTTATTTTGTTAGAAAAAGGGCACATACACAGTTACATACTGCTTGTTGTCTCCCTGCTACCCATTAACTATTTTTCTGAAATCTTTGTTGTCATAATGTTGTGTGATAGGCAGGTATGTCCTCCTCATGCTGGTAAATTAAAATTCAGCTTTCAGTGCATAAGATAAATTGCCCATTTAACCAAAGCTGGATTCATTCTCTTATTGGGGCAGGGGAGGGAGTGAGGGGGATGCTGGAGGGCCGAAGGTGGGAAAAGCAAGGGGCAGAGTGCCAGCTAAGCTGCAGTATTCAGTTACACGTGAAATGATTTGTAATTCTGAGTAATCACTTAGGACAAGCCCTTGCACCATTTTATCTATACATGACTCTAGGCCAAAGTCAATACTCATAGTAAAATAATGAGATGAAGCTAACTGAGCCCTTTTATTAATGCTCCAAGGAGCAAATCTGATGCTTGAGCTTCTCCCATGGAAAGTATCCACTTCTTCCTCAAAATGAACAAGTGCGTCATGGTGTCCAGTAGTAACCAGGGTTCTTCCCGAAAAAACAGGGAAAAATCTGCTTTCTTATCTGTGTTCCATATCATGCTTTGCCCAGCTGTAGGTGGAGGCATATGAATTTTGCATTACCTGTAGGCTCATTAGAGAAATCTATCTCTCTCCTAATAGTTTTTCCTGACTTGGCGAGAGGAAAAAAAAAAAAAAAATCACACAAAGTACAATAAACCTGAAGGAAAAAAAAAAAACAGTACTCTGTTTGAGGTAAGTGTTTTTATTCTTGCTACGACCAACACTATGAAACAAATCAACTACACTAGGAACTCCTTGGCAATGTAAGGAGAGGAGCACTCACTGTTGTTTTCAGTGTAGTCATGTGATACCAGGAAGCTTTTCATACTGCAGCAATTGGCCAATTTGTTTACAACTCCATGAGGAAATATACTATTTGTCCTTGTTTCATTCTTCCATGACTGTTCATGATGTTAAATCATACTCCATCAGTGATCTTTTGCCCTGGAACATCCAATCTCTTATCTGTAGCTTTGTAACTTGTGATTCTCCCATTCTGCTACAACTTTCTGTGTAGTTTTCAGTATTTTGTGTCTGAAAGTTGCTCTGAAAGTTTCAGCTAACTTTCACTTTTAGCCTTACTTCTAGATTTTTATTTTTCAGGAAATTCCTAAATATTGATTTTTGTTTGGAACCAAAAATATACTTCAAATATTGAATTTTTCTGTGTAGAGAGATTAATTTTGGCTTTAAGTGTGGAGGGAATCAAAGCACTGCACTGGTTGCTACCAGTTCAGCCTTTTTTTCTGGGCCATATAATTTCCAGAAATAATAATACAAAATCAAAAGATGACTTAAGCTTAGTTTGGTCAGCTGTAGGCTAATAATTTTCGCAGAAAATAGTACAGCTCAGCTAATGCCCGGTCCCTTGTTAGCTGTGGTAATTAATTCTGCAGGTAAGGAAGGTGTCATTTTGCACCTTAACTATTGGATACACTATGGGTAGCCTTCTTAATTAGGTCCATCACGGATCCCATTTTAGTCTGCACTAGCTGTGCAGTGGAACTGAGTATAACCATTTGTATTACCCTTTTCAGAGAACCACAAAACAGTTGAGTTTGGAAGGGGACCTCTGGAGGTCATCTGGTCCAATGCCCCTGCTCTAGCAGGGTCATCTAGAGCACGTTGCCCATGACCATGTCCAGACACCTTTTGAATATCTCGCAGGAGGGAGACTCCACAACCTCTCTGGGCAACTCGTGCCGGTGCTCAGTCACTCTCACAGTAAATAAGTACTTTCTGATGTTCAGACAAAATGTCCTGTATTTCATTATTTTTTCCCATTGCTTCTTGTCCCATCACTGAAAAAGAGCCTGGCTCCACCTTCTTTGCACCATCACTTAAAGGATTTATATATATTGGTAAGATTCCCCTGAGCCTTCTCATCTCCAGGCTGAACTGTCCCAGCTCTCTCAGCCTTTCCTCATAGGATAAATGCCCCAGTCCCTTCATCATCTTCATGGCCTTGCACTAGACACTCTCCAGTATGTCCATGTCTCTCTTGTACTGGGGAACCTGGGACCGGACACCACACCCCAGATGCAGCTTCACCAGTTCTGAGTAGAGGGGAAGGATCACTTCCCTCAGTCTGATGACTAATCAATTCTCCTAATGCAGCCCAGGATACTGATCCATCAGGACACCCAGGCTTTCCAGCTGGGTGGCCCCCAGCATGTACTGGTGCATGAGGTTGTTCCTCCACAGATGCAGGACTTTGCACTTCTTGCTGAACTTGATGAGATTCCTGTCCGCCCATTTCTTCAGCCTATCGACGTCCCTCTGGATGGAGCAAGATCTTCTGACGTATCAGCTACTCCTCCCTGTTTGTGTCATCTGTGAACTTGCTGAGGGCACACTCTGCCCCATCAACCAGATCATTAATAAGGATGTTAAACAGGACCAATCCCAATATTGACCCCTGCAATATCCTGCTAGTTACTGGCCTCCAATAGACTTTGTGCCACTGATCACCACCTCTGGGCCTGGCCATTCAGCCAGCTTTCTATGCACCTTAATACACTTTTCTGGATATGAGATCGTTATTTGAGGCCCTTATTTCTATTCAGTGCCTGCACTGATTTTCAATGTAGATTCCTCCTGTAAGTCTGAATCACGCTCTGTGGAGAGATGGCCATTCTGTGAGTGTTTTAAAAGTACACACAGAGGAATTAGAGAGGATCTGGTAAGTGGATTCAGCAACTCCACATTTTGAATCTGAGGAACTGAGGTATAGAAATCCAATGCATTCAACCAACTCTGTAACTGAGTTATAGTCTATATCAATTATAATCAAGTGATTGCTTAATTAATCAGAATTAAAAATGAATTCATATTCTTTTGGAGGTCATCTTCATTGAATTTAATGTTGAGGTTATTTGCTTCTCATATAATTATTTTCACACTTATTTAATCAGAATTACTGTTCCTCTATGTACAGCTTTTCCTAATGCTGCAGGTTATAAAAGGTTTTCATAAAGTTATTTCATAGTGTGATAGTTTGGAACTAAATGAAGGATGGACTATTCTGACAACCGTGATATACTTAATAAATACATTGATAGTATACTTGCACTTCTAGGAAGCAAATAAACACTGTTTAAATCTTATGCATTTTTTCTTATTAGAAGAATAGAAAGAAAATATGGAAGCAGAATGGAACAATATGTTTTATGGAAGATGGAGAGAAGGAGGCTTATAGGAAAGAAGCCAACATGCATCAAATAACTTTATCACATAGCTTAAAACAAAGAAAACAAACAAACAAACAAACCAGCTGTGAAGTCTTGCAAAGCTTGCACAGGAAGCTACAACCTTTTGAAACCTGAGTTCCCTCTGAAATACAAATAGTCTTTGATTTGCATTATAAAAACAAATAAGTTTGTAGGCTTTTATATCCAGGTAAAACACTAAGAAACAGATTGCACTTTATTTTAGAGATAACAAGTCTGTAAGTGCATGGTCTACCTTCATAACCAGGATTTTACACCAAAAAGTCTTTCTATCTGGAGAAATCTTTCCCAAGCTTGAAATAGACTATTCCCTGTATATCTTCTATTGGGGAAATAATGAGTAATTTAGTTGTCAGTAACTGAGTACTATGAGTAAGAGTTGGTAAAAAAAAAAAAAAAAAGCTGTCATTACAAACTCTATATGGTGAATTAAAAAGACTGAATAGAAAATAACAGTTAACTTCAGGAGGCCATTGATAAGGACCTAGCTTTAGGAAGCCTATTTGCAAAATCCTTGTAGGCCTACTAACCACAAAGGGAAGCCCTGTATAATCCTTCAACAAATGGGTTAAAAAACAGAGAACGGCATCATCTAGATCCTAAAAATGTATCTCTTGATTTCGTCTACTTCCTGGTAAGAAACTTAGAAACAACACTATCTTGGTGTGAAAACATCTATGTGGGGCAAATGCATCTAGGTCATGCAGAAAACAGTATGTTGCCATAGCTATCATTAGTGTAATACACTTCACAGCAAGTCCTACTGTGAGCTAAATTCAGGCCCAGTGGGTGCTGCACTATTGACTTCAATGAAGCTGCACCTGCTTATGCCCTATCTGAATCGGTGCTTGCGTGTACAATAAGAATAGTATTTCAATCACTGACATTCACTGAACACTATTTCAGACGGCCTCTCAGTGTGAATTCCTCCTATAAAATATTTGTTGTGCAGTAGCTGGCTATTCCTTCCCACCCTTCTTACCCTCCCCTCCATCATTCCTCAGAGCAGCCCTCCATCACAATACAAACTGCTTCTGGCAGCACTGATCCAGTCACTGGGGCAGATGAAAGTCACATCCAATATGAGGGATGATTATCTCATGCCTTAGAAATCTATTTTGGCTGCTGACACAAAGTTTGGTCCCTTCTGAAGTGCACTAAGTGTGTACTAAATGCACATTTGCATTTTTCCAATGTTGACCACCTACAGGCTAGTACTGTTTACCTAAAAACTGGCAAGAATTTTACAGTCCTCATTTTGAGGGAAAATTTTGTTGCATATCTTTATCTCTGTATAATTCTGCATTGCTAGACTATGTCTGACTTATTTAATCTCTTTCTGGCTAAGAACAGTTCAGTAGCATTTAAAGAGGCCACCACCTCAGAAATAGACTGAGTGTGTGACGAATGGACGTTTCTCTGTCTACTATTTGAGGTGATTTCACCATTTACCCTTTCTTCTAATTGCAGTTGATGACTGTTATCTGTGATCCTGAGTTTGTGATCTTACCTATTCAACAATATTTCCTTGTTCCTGGTTGCTTTTTCTACCTTCCCATCTTTCCTCTCTTAGTATCTCTTCAATCCTGCTTCATCTTGCCCTGGACCTGTTGTCTGGTTTTCTCACCTTGCCCTTCAAAAGCTTAAGGTGTTTTGTTTCCTGTTATCTTAGTATGATGGAGAAAAACTAATCTTTGTAGAAAAAAGTTTGTATTTCATTCTGAGACAGCTTCCCTAGTCTGATGGCAAGACATAGGTACGCTTAAAGGAAAAAGTGCAGAATATCCTTTTTACACCATTATGCTCTTCCACTTCATGGTGGGCATAAGATATTCCCAAAGGAGAACAGTAGCATGCATGTCAGACCACACCCATACAAATATTTGTGTTTAGTTCCACTGTAACGCAACACAGTAAATACTCCATTCCTCTTTCTTGGGAGGTGAGGAAGAATCTAGCTTCCTGCCAGTCTTTTAACCCTGCAGGCTCCTTGGCATGACACTCTGCCAGAAGGACGCAACATAACATCACAGTAACCCATAACCCCTGCCAAGTGCACAGAATCTAGTCCAACATAGCAGAGGTGGGCAGAAGAACAGGGGGGAGCAGCTGAGTCCCAGCCAGCATGCAAGATTCTTGATGAGACTTTGTTCTGAAAGGTGGGAAAATGATATATTCTACCTGAGGAGGACTGTGAACTTTGCCCTTCTGCTTCCTAAGCAAATGCCTTAGCTATCAGACTGTCATGAGGATTGTCCCTTCCATGAGGGTGTTAAAATATATGCATAAACTAATTTCCTGAACCCACATGATCACAATGTAGGAACTTGTCTAATCTGGCTCTGCCCAAGCATCGGGATTGTTACTGAAAAGCTTGGAAAACGCCAAATGAATGAAACCCAGTGACATGAAATATTACCACGTCTAAGTCATTGACTGATCTGAGTCACAGAGCCAGATTTTTGAAAGAGCCTAAAGTTGGTTACTGTGTGATTTTGGAAACATCTGAAAAACAAGGGAAACAGTGATTCTTCAGTGTGTATATTTCCCCCCCCCCTTTTTTTTTTTAATAATAATTTTAGGAAGCATCTTACACTTTTAGGAAATGCTTTTATAACTTTTGTGCCAGAGCTCTCTTCCAGTGCTGGAAGCTATGTATGTTCTCTGAAATTCGCCCTTTCAACTGAGGGAAATAAGGTATTCTCTACAGGTTTTGTGGTACAGCATGTGAGGGATGAATTTGATGACCTTGAGACTTTCAGCTCTGAAGCATCTTTGGAGTGATACAACTCACTTATGTGTTTTCAGGAAGCGTTTTGTTTTCAAAAAGCAGAAATTTGGAAAATGGAGAAGTGTTTGAAAGAAAGCCCAAGCCAGTTCTTGAAGGTAGTTTGGTTGCTGACAATCTGAACTTTTGCTGAACTTTTATAAAAATCATATATTAAAGGTTATCAGTTTAAGACTGATTGTTACTGTCATCATAGTGTTACATCACAGTAATTCTGAGGCTCACTTTGAATTTACTTTTTCTGAACAATTTCTTTCTTACAACAGCATACTACTGTATTGTAATTTATGGAAGGAAAAACATAATTCATTGGATTGCCTTCTTGTGAGGCTATAAGGCTTTAAGGCTACCTTAAAGATATGTAACTAAAAGCTGGAGGATCTTTCAAATACGATTACTTGTAAAAATCTGACAGTTCTAATGTTACTCAGTAGATGTTCTGAGTTTGAAATATTCAGGGATATGATCATTTACATTTTAAGCTGGTTTATCTCTGTATGGTCACCTTGGCAACACTGAAGAACGGAAGGAACACACAAAAAGACTGCACTTCTCAGTGAATGTTTATCATACAATAGTTTGCATTTATAACTCTGTATAACACTTTGTTAAATCCAGACTGGGCAATGCTGTTTAACTTTGCTACACTGATGTAAAAAGCATCATACTGAATATTGCATCATACATAAGCAATCAGAGCACTAGCACAACAGAAGCATCAAAAACTTATATTAAGCTCAAAAAAAAAAGAAAAGAAAAGAAAAGAAAAATTGCTAATGTTTCCATTCTACAGAAGCTTCTAATTTCTAATAAGAGTTTTTTTTTTGTGTTTTTTTTTTTTTTTTGACTAAACGTCAAACTTTTGCAGTTTATACTGTTTCTCCAGAGCAGCTGTAATCTTTGGATATGTTTTTTATTTTCAGTACTATGACTTTTCTCACTTAAAAATAAGAAATGACTAATGATAGTCTGGAAACTATTAACTTTAAAAAGAACAGTTTAAAGTGTTTGATCCTCCTTTGATGAAGTGTGAACACTAGACCTCTTTCCCGGAGGTGTAATTGTGATTCGCCTTCCCTGAAGGAAGAGAGAGGAGGGAGGGAGGGAGTGGAGGTGGGATGAGTCTCTGTTACTTTGTTTAAGAGAAACTATTTCCAGGGATCAATTTATTTAGCTATTAGTAAAGGTTATATTTCAAGTTTCAATTTTACGCAATTGTTGTCAATGTTACATAATCACCTCTGTCAAAAATGTCATTCATTCTGTGAATCTCAGAGTTATTCATAGTTAAGTCTTTGCCGAGTGGATCTACATTTTTCTTAAAAAAAAAAAAGCTAAAAAGAAAACAAATACACGCAAAAAATCCAATTTATTTTTAAAAATATGAAAGAAAAATATGATATTTTTAAGCTCACAATCAGAAAGTATGGTTGTAAAGATACGTATTTCTCCCACAGAACATGAAAGTTAATGGAAAAGAACATGAAAGTTAACTCTGACTTCTACCTGCATGAATTAAGAACAATTCAAAGAACTAACTCAGATAGCATCAGTGAGACAAGTTCTCTGTTAATTTTGCTCTAGGAGCAATTGTTGTATTAGCATCTAAAAATGCCAGGCACAACCTGGACTCCAAAGATGCTGCATGAGCTCTTACTGAGAAAATTGTTCCTATCTGGTATCTGTGCTGGTAATCATTCAGCTGTACAGGTCCAGATCAGGCTTGGACACACAATTGTATTGGAGCTGAAGTAACCAGAACAATTGGACATTACTTTGTAAGGTCCAGCTTTATCCATGATATGAGAACAAGTACTGCAGCTGATAAGGTAAAGAAAGAGTTGAGGTGTGGAGGCCTAGTCTACTGGGTGATAGTACAAGGTTATTCTGGAAAAAAAAACACATCTGTACCTTCAGAGTGAGTTTATACTGGATAAGCTTTGTATCTTGCAGCTGTGATGTTTTTGATCCTGCACCCAGAGTCCTAAGGCATCACATACATATTATCAAACTATAGCCTGTCAAGCTAATCCTAAAAGGTTTATATTCTGTATAGAAAAGACAAAGGAAAAATAGAATAAAGACAGAGGAGGGGAAGTGACTTGCTTAGACTGCACAACAGATTAATGACAGAAAACTATAACACAAGTTTCCTGCTTTCTGAGTTAGTGACTCAGTTGTTGCATACAGTGCAGTAAGCTAAAGCAAAGTTTATGACAAGTACTACAGATCAGCTCTGGAAGAATTTTACTCCCCCTTACTCACTTTCTTCTGCATTGTAATATACGTAGATGTGGAGCTGATCAAGAGCTGTGAATTGTTTAATCTCATAGCAGCTACATAATACATCTGGAGCACAAGAAATCTCTGGTCTTACCATTTCATTTTAGTAGTTTCCTGGACAGAAGAGAGAATGAATACAAATTAATTGGGCCAACTCCTTGTCACCTCAAGATTCTCTAATGCTGTTGAAACCTAGTTCTAAATTTACAGTATAACTTCTGGCTGCTTTGAAATACAAGGATTTACAGGACTGTTATATTTGCATACTAGTCCTAGCAGTTTTGAAGATGAGTGATTGACAAGGATGCTAAAAATTACTATTGTGCAATATTCTCTCTTTCTGATATGTCATAGGCAAGTTCATGAAGAATGCATCCTTTCTGGCAATTTTTTGGATATAAAATTTGAAAGTTAAAGCTTACTCTGTATATGAAAGGTACATCTGAGGGACACTTGTGCTGAATTTCATTACTGGTTCTGTAACAATATCGTATGACAAAGACACCTTTTGTAACTTGGAGAAAAAATACCTGTGATTCATCTTTTCCAGTGGAGCTGGCTACACAAGTTACAAAGAGAATTGTGTAGTGGTTTAAACTTACAGAAATAGGACTAGTTCTGTTGGGCTAATATATTAATTCTTTTATCTATTGTCATGGAAATTTTGCCTATACTTTATACATATAGACGTATGTATACATGTATACACACATTATATACATTATATACATTATTTTGGATATGATGAATTGCCTGCTGGATCTACTTGAAGATACAGAAGAAAATCCTCTTTTTTTTTTT
>VXAA01006474.1:896381-942110 GCA_013399115.1 Anseranas semipalmata
ATTCAGCCTGCTCTCCTTCCCTGAAAAAAAAAAAGGGGGGGGGGGGCACAGAAATAAGTGGTGCTTCTACTTGTGGAGCTTGGTAACAGCTTCACAGTTTTCTAAGTATGGTCACTGTCTGTTTTTTAGACACAGCCATAGATTAACAGGACAAAGGGGTAGAATGTGTGGCAGAAGATACAGAAGTACTGGTTATTAGCACTTTCCTTAAGGATCTGCCTCTGAATTAACAGCAAGGTAATGTAATTTTCTAGGACTCTAGGGTGAACAGAGCCAAACTATATTATTCGGTAATTTGATTCTAATAGAACCTAGGAGTGAGACACCCAAATATGATGAGGTGGTAATAATTTATATTAAGAGAACTATCAAGAATTTACAGTCCAAAGAGAAGTGTGTGTCTGGAAAGGTCGTTGTAAATCAACAACTCCAACCACTTTCTACCAAAACAGTTGGGTACCAGAGTCCTATAATCCCTTTCAGAAATACATTAAGCTGAAATTCTATATGTTTAATATCTCAGACACAAAACAATGTTTCCTATTTTTACTATCATTTGCTGATTACTAAGTACCAACAAACAAAAATCAGCATGGTTTTACTGTACTTGGCTAGCACTTCCATAAGTTTTTAGAAAGAAAAAGACATTCAGGAATAATCAATCATTCTTTTCATTATGTTTGGAAACAGTGGAAAGAGAAGTATTAACACTTAGGCAATAATTCTTTATTCTCATGTTCATGCAAAATTGGATCAGGAACATCTGGAAGTTCTTCTGGTTCTGTCTGATACATACCTAATGGTCTCAAGGTCTAGGTCATCCTTTTGTGCTTGTAAAATGGAGTTTGACAGACAGACATCTTGCAGGAACAGATTTTTACATGGAATTAGATAATTCCTACTGTCAGTTAGCATTGCTTTTCTCTTAGCACTTCAGTGTATTCAGAGCCAGAAAAGATGCATAATTAAAACAATCAGAGAATTTTGGTAAGTTTGTTAAGCCTTAAGAATTGATTCAATAACATTTACATTTTATGTTTAATCTTCTTTGAGTTAGTTTCCAATTATTTAGAAAACCTTTCAAAAAGAGTTTTCCTATGATCATAGTAGCAAAAGCAAATTTAAGAGAAACTTCTGAAGATTCCATGGAGAAATCAACAAGATCTATAAGCACATTAATTCTTCTATTAGTTGTGATTTAGTTGGACAGTGAGTTATGTTCATTTTTGCCTTGCCCCAGTGCTGGCTGCAGCAATCCTTTTGCAGAACATTTTGTTGATTGTGAAAGGAGGAGGAGAGTCTGGAGAGGTAACACCAGAGTTTTGTAGCTGAAATTAATATTAGACAGTTATCTGTAGAATTTTCTTCTACCTTCACCGCAATCTTCTTCAGACAGGAAAGCATAGTTCATAACTAGCCACCCCCCTAAAAAACATCTGTGTTCACAGCTATGCAAAACTCTTTTTAAGCAGAGCTGAACAGCCTTTTGTAAGACTGTGTTAGCTTTTACCTGCTGCTTTGGCCAAAATCAGAAGAAAGTTGTAATAACTATTCAGCCGATTTAAAATGGCAAAATCCCCTATTTAGCAGTGGGAATAAGCGTAAGTCCTGCAGTAGAACTTCAGCCCAAGACTTTCTGGCCCAGAACAGAGCACTGCCACCTGAGACCATTGCAAAAGGCACCTCCTAAAAACAAGACTTCTGTTTGCCACATAAACAGATCCTGAATATTCTGTGTGCTAGCAGGTCATTAAGGGATTATTTGGGAAAGAGGGAATCTGCATGCAGTCAAATGAAGCGAGTATCCTGTTCGTTGCCTGTGCCTATTAGAATGCACTTCTGTGCTTCCTTCTCTGTCAATTTTCTCAAAGAAGCAAGGACTATTTGTGTTTAACAACCACTGTTTTATTTTTAAAATGCAAGCAGGAAATGTAAACAGAATCCAAGGCTTACTGTTAAGCTGCAGCCTTTAGTTTATTGGCTGAGGAATCAATCCTGAAGGATGCTGATCCTTCTGGCACTGATCCAGACCAGCACTTCAGCACATGTCAACTTTAACACAAGGGGCCTAGTCCTATGATTAGAGTTAAGCATGTGTTTATGTGTTTTCCTGGCTTGCAGCCAGGGTGCTCAGCACTTTGCAGGATTATGTCTTCAAAAAGATGTGGCAATATCTGAACTTCAAAGTGAAGCGTGACCTATTGCTCTTAAATCACTTTCCACACATGCTAGATGGTAATACCAAATAGCCAGCTCAAGCCATATCCTCCTCACACCTTCCTTTGTCTCATGTGTTCAAGATAAAGAAAAATGATTAAAAATACTTCAGCATTTTCTGCCCACATTCCGTGTCTTGACTCCCATCAGATGTCATTCAGAATAAAAATGTGGTGGTCAGGCTAATCCCCACCGGTTTCTCTGTAGTCTTTACAGTGAAATCTCCAGGTGTGAGTACAGATCCAGACTGCCATGAAGTGTCGGTGTTCCTACAGTGAACATTATTTTAAATGTTAGGAGTTCAGGCTTGTAGAGCATTTTGACTTTTCATCTAGATCAATGGAATAGTACTACTGCAAGGTTTATTGCTGAATGTAAGAGATACCCTCAGTTTAGCAGAAAGGGTAAGCCCTAACATCTGAAAACAAAATGACAGGATTTAGGGNGGGGATTTGTTGTTGTTGTTTTATTATTCCAATGATTTTCACAGTGTTTTGTTGCAGGAATGTGTTCCATTCTGCAATAAACTTTCATTTTAGGATAGTACTTTTCAAGACTAAATTATCAGAGCCAGAGTCTGGGTAAACTTCCATTTCAATATATTCAAGATACAGTGATAATACTGTGTTAGGTAGCGATAACTCATTCACCTGAATATAGGCTTTGATTTAATCTCTTAAGCCTGGTTAGAGCTTTAGCTTTCCCCAGATCCTACTATATTAATAAACACACTTGTCATGGTCTTTCTCTATTTTTACCTTCCCTCTGAAGATATTCCTAAACCTGAGACTAATATTACATTCATCAGCTAAATTAACTTGGGAAAATAAAACTGGCAAGAACAGCATTTCCAGACATAGGCATCCATTTCTTAATACACATTGCCACCTGGGGAAACCTGAAGATACAGTATTAGCACTGAAATCTAACATAGTAACCCTAAAACTCACAGGGGTTTCTAAAATTTCTTAAGCATTTTATTTCCAAGCAATTCTTGATGAATATTATCTGACTTTCATAATACTGTGGCATTTACATTTTCTCACGAAATGATACATTAGTGAACTTAATAGAGATAGTGTACATGCTAGACATAAGGTAAATTAACTAAGCTAATTAGAAGTAAAACATTAAGCATTTATTTTGCATTTATTTAGTAACTTATTTGCATGTATAGGTGTATTTGTAACAAATGGACAAATTCATCTGTGTTAGTCGTATGGAAACATCTAAGGAGTTCCTAAATAGAAATCTTTATTTTGGGAAAATATTCCAGCACTGTTGAAAGAGTATGAGAAAGTTGCTGTGTAAATTGCTGTGAGATCCCAATGTCAGAAAAGGCTTCTGAAAATTAAAGAGCTGCTGACACCTCATGGCAAACTTTAAAAAACATTCTCAGCAAACACAGCACTACTTCTGATCTGTATTTTTATTTGTCTTGTTTTCTTTACAGTAAAGGACATTTGCTTGAAAACAGTATCTTTGTTTACTAAACTCACATTTTGCAATAGCAGCTGGGTCAAAATAGATGAGATGACTGTGCCAAGGGAACATTTTCAATTCAGGTAGGAAAAAATAGCACGAGCAAATAAACTTGTAAGAAGGAAATATTTTTCCTCCAAGCTTTTCCAGGATGCAAAGGAGTAGAAAAGAGATACAGAGACAAACTGCTTTTGTATATAAGAAAAAAGGTTAGCTATTCCATCAATTGGTCTACACTAGTCATTAATACAGAGGTACTGCTAGTACAATACATGCTTATGTTCCTTTCAGTATTATAATCCTCTCTTTTGGGAGTTATTATCTCAGCTGTTTCAAATCACAAAAAGCTGACATTCCATGTAAAGATTTGTCAGCAAGTTACACTTTTTAATGGCTCAAAGCTGCTGAAAAGTTTTAAAGATGTGGAACAAAAAACAAAAAGGTATTTTTGCAATGCTTCTGATGTTTTTTCTCCTCCTCCACCACACCTTTTTTTTGTGCTGTGAAGTATCTTGTGTTCCTTCGGATGATGTTTCCTGACAGAGACACCTTTCAATCTGCCAAAAGCTAAATGTGTGCTGCAATGTAAGACAAAAATCAAAAATAGAAAAAAAAAATTAAGCTCCAAAACAGGAACTTAAAATGCAAATAACAGCTAGGAGTTAAAATGGTCCTTTTTAAAAAAACAAATTTGGAAGATAGCACATGATTGTGGAATAATTTGGGAAATTAATAAGCAACATTTTTCACTAACGGATACCTGAGGAAGCAGCAGGTAGGCCTTTGGTTGTCTGTGAGTTTTACATATGTGCAGGCATTATAGGCAGTTAGATCTGCAGTCGCGGTAAGACATGCATGACATATGCCACCTGCCCAATAGCTCACACCAGAAAATTGTGACTGTTTCACCCTTATCATGGGTACAGCTACAGGTATAACCTTTTCAAGGTAGCTATAGGGCCTTTATTCCTTCCCATAAATTTCTGTCCACTCATGCAGTGCTTCTCATAAGATATCTGGCTATTTGTCAGACTGATTCAAGATGCATCCTACCTACAAAATGCGGGTAAAATATATGGAACATATAGGTAAGCTAAAACTGTATTTCAAGAAAATACTGTTGGAAAAAAAGTTTAAGTGGGCTGCTGTATAAATTGCTTAGTGTAAATTAGCTTGGCATATTCTGATGTAATAAATTAGCTCGTTGCATCAGAAAAGGCTTCTGAAAATTAAAAAGCAGCTGAGTTCAAATGAAATCCAGACAAATCAGATTAATTGCACAATATATCTAAGTTCAATGTATCTAGAAGCTGTAGAATATAGTTTTTTGTATTGCATGAAATTCCAGGTTAGGATTTCTTTGAGAGAAATCCAGGAGCCATGAACATACTCCCAGACCATGCAATGTGATGGCAGCTTAGCAGCTGCATAGTCCCTATTTTAGGATTGACCTTTGGTTATGTAGCTTTCTTGTAATAATATAATTATTATTTCTATTATCATTATTATTATTATATGCCATAGTGCCTGGACACATTGGTGATGAGCAAGTGTCACATTGGGGTTGTCATTGCATCCACAAACGAAAGATCATTTCTCTCTGAGTTCACTTCAGGAGTGGAGAGGTTTTGACATACACTCCATGGGTCAATGAAGAGCAAGATAAACCTGATCACCAGTGAGGCCAGATCCTTTTACTACAGTATCGAGGGAGTAACCAACATGGGCTGTCTCCGTGAACACAGGTTTCCAAAAGCTAGTAATGCTTGGCAGTGTGATGCTGATGTCTTTTATAAATAGGGTATAAGATCTCCTTGTAAATTAAATGGTTTTACGTTGTTTTAATAGATTTCAAAAATTTGAATATCTCTATGTTCTAGCACAGCAAATACCAGCTCCAAAGATATGGCTGCATCTCTCCTGGGGTTTGCATTTCACTGTCCACAACTGCTGTCACTGTCGATTTCTGTCTTGCAAATTCCCATCAGGACCCCTCTTCAGAAAAGAACTTAAGCTCACATTATGTTCAGCTCAACTTAGGTACATGCTGAACTTTCTTGTCTGAGCAGCATGCTTTCTCTGGATTAGGACCTAAACTTGGCTGAAAATCGCTCCTGTGAGCATGTGTCAGGGCAGCACAGAGCAGCAGAGGGGCAAATCCAACTCACTCCCACCTGAACCCGAATGTTTGAGTGCAGATCTAGCCTGGCTACTTTTTTCAGCCTGTAAAATATTTCTGGAGTGAATAAGAATGAATCCCATGGCCCTCTCCCAGCTCATCCACCAGGGATTCTCACCTCTGCTTATTTGCAGCAGCAGACAGAAGCCCTCTGTTCTTCTGCTTTGCCCACCAAATCGGAGACTTAATACCACATAATATGAAGGGTCTTGTGCAAAGTCTTCTACCCTGGTATATATTCCAAATGCAGGGAGGAACAAACATTGGTAGCAAAATTAATTTTGAGTAAATGAAAACACTTCTCACCGAGTTTCATTTACACTCTGTCTAAAAAGACCTTGTTAATTATTAAGAATGAGAAAACAGCTGCACAAAGGGATGGAAAAAAAATATTGAAAGTAGTTAATTTGAAAGACTTCATGAAATAATTTTAGACTATGCTACAAAAACTAATGGCTTAACAAAATTATTTCAGTTATCCGCAGTGTTCCATAGCTCTTTATTCAGAATATATTTAAAAGAAAGGTTAGCAACTTCTTGCTCACATTCTGCAGAGATTGACTAAACTATTTTTTAAAAAAAGAATCCTGGAGAAATCATAAAAGGATTCTAAAGAAAAGAGTTCCTAGATCAATAATCTGTCATGAGATTTCTTCAGCATAAAAGTACTCCAGATCAATATGCTCTTGTGGGCCAAATTCACCCTGCTTTCTTTGGGTAGCATGAGGGAGACTTCTTAATAAAGGAAGACAGAAATTGTAACCTGAAATGAATATCACCTTTTTTTCAATGATTTCAGTAATGAAGAATCATTTTAGGTTCCTATAATTTTGAAAACTTGCACCTGGCAACTACTTGGCTTCATCAGAAGCAGCAATTAGATGAAGATAAGGTCATTTGACATTGAGAGCATCACGACAATGGGGCCAGACTCTTTTAAGTAGTGCCCGATGATAGATAGGACAAGAAGCAATGGGCACAAACTGAAACACAGGAAGTTCCATCTGAATATGAGGAAAATATTCTTTACTGTGAATGTGACAGGTTGCCCAGAGAGGCTGTGGAGTCTCCTTCTCTGGAGATATTCAAAACCCGCCTGGACATGCCTGTGCAATGTGCTCAAGGTGTCCCTGCTTGAGCAGGCGGGGTTGGACAAGGTGATCTCCAGAGGCTCCTTCCAACATCAACCATTCTGGGATTTATAATTACAGGATCTACCTAATTACAATGGTAAAAAGTTCTGGAGTGAGGAACAGTAGTGCCTTGTTGTTTTGAATAGGAAGGAACATAATCTTCTGGCACTATCTGGCTGTCACTTCTGCAGTCCTCTCTGTGGTTATAACACACTTAAGTGCATAATCCTAAGGGACATCCATGGCAAGGACCCATCCATACCATGGCAGTTCCAAGAGGATCTGGGCCTTGATTCAAAACTCCATGGCACCAATTATTCCATTTTGCTGTCTATTATTGCACTATTCAGGACTATTTTCTCATAGCAATAGGTCTCGAGGCTCCTGCTTTCATGATCAAACCTATTTTAATATGTTGAAGATCTCCATGCTTTTGCAGTAAATTAAGGTGAGGAATAAACAAGATAGAATTTCACAAGTCACCAAGAGACTGGTATGTGTAGGGAGACTACATATCAGAGTTGCAGTATTTGGTAGCGACTTAAAGAGCCAGCTCAATTATATAAGTATAGCATATTTTCATTTTACTGCCCAATAGGTTGCAAAACACTTATTCCCTCAGTCTCCATTGTCTGTTTTCCCATGGAAAGGATCATCTGTTCCAGAGCAGTTCCAACTTCAAGTGCCTTTAGCTGACAAAATCAAAAGTGACTTGGTCCTTTCCTCCTGGTCAATTTTAGGAGCTGTTTCTGACGAATGAAATCATATGGAAAACTTGTTGGCTTTCAGATGTATGTTTAAACTTTGGTATTCTACAGGACTACTGCATAAGTCTTTGAGCTATAAAGTTTTCAAATTTTTGGCATTTTTTAGCTTCTCCACACTAACGATATCTCAATTTAAACTTAAAATATACTCCCCGTGGACTTCCTGAGATTTTCTTCCCACATCCAGGAATGCTTTCTCAGCCTACGTAAGAGGTGTCTTTTGTTGTCAGATTTCACAGAAAATTACAACTTACACCCTAGATAATTGCATTTTGCCTTTGATGTAAGTTTCTGTAATGTCTGGATTAATATAAAATATCTGGGTATATTGGTGATGCTTATATAAATTGTATGTGTAGCTATAATTTAAATAATCAAACTCCTACCCAATTCCCTCCAGGTATGAATGTGAGAAAGTATGCCGTGTGGGAAAGAGTCCTTTGCACAGATTGCAATATCAAAAGAACAGATGACTTGATTAGCAGCAAAGTCCCAGTGCTTTTTACATTCACATACGCTGTGGTGTTTTTCACCTGCACTTTATTTCCCAACTCCAGTAGCTTTCTAGCCTGTCATCACAAGCTATGGAATTTCACTGTCTGATTATTTCTTACTTTTCTTTTTTTAAAAACTAAACTAAACTACTGGTCTGCATTAAACTTTGCAGGAGTTCACTCTCTTTGGAAGGAAGGTGAAGTAACCACAGCTTTTCATTGTAAGGATAATAATTTTCCACTGTTTGTCTACCATAAAAGACATTTACAAAAGAGGTTAAGTTATGTTTGAAATATGTTATGTGAATGTGCTTGCCATCTCCTGTTGCTTTCACTGTATTGATGCAATTGCCAGACACTATTAATCCTGGCACTAGGAAGTTAGAGGTAAACCAATGCTTAAACTGTTCCAGTAACTGCTACAAGTTATTGTCTGAAGTATACTTCACCTTACAGTCTACATATTAGAGCACTGCCTGTCTCCTGTGTGTGGTGGTGGATAACATACTGTGGATAAAAATAAAATTAACTGAAGCAACAGATACAGTATTAGCAGAAAAATTGTATATAATTTGGAGAGCATTAAACTCTTCTTTCCAGATCATTGAATTTTCTTTACATGAATTACAAAATATTAAAAATAGTACCAAATTCCTTCACAATGTTATGAAAGTTTTGTAAAAATGCATGTTAATGTTGTCCGTATCTCTCATGTACTTTTCCTAAGTGTAGCATAAGAACATTTGCCATTAATAATTTAGGTAACAGTTGAAAGTACTGGTGGAAGGTGAATTTTTGATGTTATTGTAAAATATCCAACCTGTTTGCAAGGATTACATCATATCCAACTTGATTGTTAGGGTTTCAGTATCCGTGCACAAAATAGATATACTCAATGACCACATTGTCCAACCAAAACTGCTTGATTTCATATTACTGAACTCTCATAGGCAACAATTTCTTACAGAGAATTAGAAAAAAAAAAAAAGTATTTCTAAGAATTCTTCTATAAGTAGTCCACAGATCGCCCACATTCTGAAAATACTGGAAATGCAAAATACTAATTGCTCAATTCAATAGATACACCACTCAGACAGCACAGGGTTTAGCTGATAATCATTCATGGGAGTATGGAACTTCTAACAGCAAACATTCTACAATGTGTTTCAATTTTAAATCTCCAGAGACCCCATTACAAAGTCAAAATTAATAAAAAGAAAATAAAGGAAGCTATAATGTTGTTTAAAAAAACATGTGAAATTTAACACAAAAGCTGTTAAAATAACATTACTGTCCGACATAAACCTAAAAATACAAGGGAATTCCGAATTAGGGCAGATGCAATAACCTTAACGCAACCCCGTTGTGCCTACCAATTGCATACATATGGTATGTAAACTAACCCGCTGTTCTGAGACCCTCTGCTAAAGGACCATATGTGCTGCAATTGGTAGACGCAAAAGAGCTGTGTGAAGGGTGCATTGCAACTGCTTGTACTAAGTTTCTTCTGGTCTTCTTGGTTCACATTCACACTTTCATTGTACCATAACCTGTTTGTTTTCACGTTTCTGTTTTCTATCTGACTTTTCATTTATTCTTCTGATTTTAGTCTCATGTGGTTTGAATGTTGAGATAAAAACCTTGACAATAAGATTTTCCTGCTGAACACTGTTTGCCAAAATAATCACATAACGGAAAGTTCCTATCTCTTAATTGTAAGAATCTTCACCTAAATAACTTTCTTATGTCCTCTAAAAAATGTTCTATATTTTGTAATTGTTTTGGTCCTGTCACCGCAGTGACAGACACTTCTAACCAAACTCAGAGATGTTTCTTTGGGTCCTTCAACCTTTTTAGTAAATCCGAAAAAAAAAAAAAATTCTATTTGTTCTACCAGATTTAGCAACAAGTGTTCCAATACATGATAGATATGAGTTGCAATATTTCACCACTCTGTACTGTTGCACTTTTCACCACTTTGACTACTCTCTAGGTAACTCAGTACAGATTAACATCACCCATTTTGCTGTATGCAGCAGCATAAACCAAGATGTATCTTTTACTCCATTAAATATTAATTCGTATCATTTAATATTAAAGAGGCTGCATTCCTTTTCCCACCCTGATCTATACCATTTTTGAATGTCTTTTAAAAATAATTTAATAGGTCTAATGCAACACCCTGGAAAGAAAATGTCAATTCTCCTAGGACGCTACAGATGCCTACAAGCTCTAACCAGCAAAGTAAATATGTGCAGGTAAAACTGAGCATAAAACACAGAAAAAAAAATGTTACTAATTAATAAATAATATACATGATGTCTGCTCATGACAGAACATATACAAAATACAATACAAGTGAACTGTTGGGCAACAGACAGTAGAACCTCAAGCATCCGAAGTATTTACACGTTTTTGTGCTTTTGCAGTTTTATTATCATGTATAGCAATCATAAAAAAAAAAAAAAAAAAAAAAAAAAAAAGAAAAAAAAAAAAAAAAGGACAATAAACATCACTCTGGATGTTTATGTTTTATCTAGTTTCCAAAATCCTTCACTGAGTTTTGAGTGCTCATTTCAGTACTCAGTGCAGGGTGGGGATCATACAAAGGTAGTTTTCTTTTCCTGGAGTCTTAGGATCTTCCTAGTGCCAGATCGGTTAGGGTGGAAACTGAAGCAGCCTCAGGCACTTTGCTCTAGGCTGCTTTAATTTAAGACAGTTACCAACAGCCTCTAGGGGCCAATTTATGAGTAAGGTGTCAACTAGAAATATGAGGTGTATAGCTTCTCATCATGGACTGCTGCAGAATACTTGCAGTGTCTCTGCATAGGGGAAGGCTTGGAGGGATCCTCATGTGATTGGAGCTGCCACTTAAGCAGTCCTGCAAGTGCACACTCAAAGGCAGAGCAGGAGCTTATCTACTTTGTACAGCCTGAGAGTGCAACAGTCACCAGGACATTTTAGTAATCAACGCTAAGAAATATAATTGTGTAAAACCACGGTATTTTTCAGGAAAGGGGAAGGGATATCTCTTTCAGATTAGATTTCATAGTTTTTATTTATTTATTTCAGGGAAAAGTATTAGAGTGGTGGGACTTACTGGTCCCAAGCTATTATATGTATGTGAACGAATCTTGCATCTTGCACAGTGTTCCAAAAAAGTCAAACAGGACTTCTGCTGAACTTCTGCACTAAGCATTTGCAAGCAAGTAAGTTTTCTCTGATGTTACATTGTTCTAGACTCATACCATCTCTCTTTTCACTCTAGTGTTTTCCCCTCTTTTGCTGACATTTTTCCACATGGGCTACAAAGGGAAAAACAATATCTCTGATTTCTAGGACAAAATTTATTAAAAGCTTTGTAGATGAAGGCAAGATCAGAACCATGCCTGGAAATAAATGGACCATCTAAACAATGTAACAATTACTAATTTGCTATCTTTGGGAGTACCTTTCCTCCTTAATAGTAGATTATCTTACATTTGGAGTCAACATTTATGGTTCTCTCACTACTATGGGGTTTAATTGAACCTGTGATATGAATTGTACATAAACAGACATCTAAGGATCTTCAGTTCTGTCTTCTAGCTAGATAAGAAAGGATGAAGGATACTTGGGCATGTGCAAGCTGATAGGACCCTGTTGCTGAATTTAGATAGACCCTAAAAGGAGGAGAAGCTTCAAAAAATACAATATCCTTCATGAACTGTCCAGTTCTTATCCAGGTTTACTCTGACGTAGCTCTGAAATTAATCTACATTTTTTTAAGGATGCATTTCTACTTACCTGACTATTTCCGGAGACCTAAACTAGATTGTATCACTGGAGAATTCATTTTAGATTTTGGAAACTACCTCACACATTAGAAGATTTAAGGGATTTTAGTATTGCATGTGCCAACATATGTACAAAATAGGTAACTGTTAAATCTGTTAGATCTGGGAGAATTAACCATAGGTTCTTTGCAATCTGAGAAATAAAGATATGATAATCATAGATTCATTTCTTTATTTCTCAAGAAAGACTCTTATTTGATGATAAAATATTGTAGACCACAACCTGACAAGCATTGTGCTAGACGAGATGTGCTTTTTTTTGTCAACTTCCTCTTTATTTTCAAACGTTTCTCCTTTCACTCTTGTGGCCTATAGCTGTACAAGTGGATAAGTGGCTCTTTCAGATCTGATGCCAACATCAGTCTACAAATTGGCAGATGGTGCCATGAGACGAGGCAGTTAGTTGGCAAGCCCCCCACCCCCTGCCCTGCAACCAATTTAGCTTCTTATGTTGGCATGGCTCCTGCCATCCTGAGCCAGTGCCCATACTAGGTCTTCTAGTGTGTGACTCAATATGCTACTGCTTAGCCTTAGGACAGCTAATCATGTATTCTTTCAAAATTGATGTGAATTAATTAGGCACTATGGGCAGGGTCTGAAGGGGAGAAAGTACATGGTCTTACTCAGTAAAACAAAGCAGAAATGCATTCCTTGGTAAAACAATATGCCCTCCCATTCTGCCAGTGGCTAAGTGGTGCCCTTTATTTACTCCTACGCCACCTTTCTGTTGAGTAAGACCAGGTTTGGTCTGCTGGTTACTCATTAAGTTACGACATATTTGTTTTGTTAATTGGCACCAACTTTCAGGATTTTTTTTCCTGGCAGATATAGATCTTCTTGGCAATTGTGCACCCCAAGAAAAGGAGGAAGTGGAAAGCCCAGTTCTGTATAAGTGTAATTAGCTTTAACTGGAGAAACAGAAGCTGGAGTTAAGACAAACTTGCTGGCTGAGTTATGGGGAAATTTTATCAGGAAGTGTTGCTGTGTCAGTGGGAAAGTACTGTAACTATGGATACTGGGGATTACTGAAATATAATTCAGCCACATAAAGGCCTAAGCAAAATGAAACAAATCACTTCCCTTCCAAAACTTTAGATATTAAACTCACAGCATTAGGCCAAAAACGGAAACCCTTTCAACTGATAGAATGACAGGCTCATAAATTTCCCCACAAAACTTTGCAGTAGGAAGGACTCTCTCTTGGTGCCCGGTTTCTCACCAGGGACTCTGTGTGTACAATGGGATGTTTGCTCAGGCATTTGGAGCTAGGTTTCAGATGCTAAAGAAGGTCTGCTTCCCTTCTGGTGTCTTGCAGTTTCATTCCAACTTGCCAGCAGACGCCATCTATGCAATAAAACTTCAAGTAGTGGCAAAACAGAAATATTATTGGAAGGCTTTAAATACAGAGGAGGGAGAAAAATAGCCTTCCAGTTCCACCTTTTTTTTTTTTTAAGTAAATGAGTACCTCATTGGGAATACCCGACTTTATGAACAGAAATTTTTTTGTAAGTTTCAGCTGAAATTTTCTGCTGAGACTTTCTGCCTTTATGGTTCCAGTGGTTCACCATGGTGTTTAGTTTGTTTCCAATTAGGCTAGAAGAGCAAGCGGTTTCTTCAAGCAATGAGTCTAACAGTCAGTAGCTGTTTTTTTATGGGGTTTATGACACCACAATTTTTACCGTAGACACTGCATAAAGCAGTTTCAGGATGGTGCCCAAGTAATTCAGCAATCACTCATGAATACGCTACTCTACTTCTGTATTCATTATGCCAGCATTATATAGTGACATACAAAATTGCAGAAGGAAAATAAAAGATTTACATATCTTTGCATGTGGGCAGTGTGCAGGTAAACAAAGTGAATTTATCATTTCTTCTTGTGACTTTTTTCTGTCTCCAGACAGAAAGATAAAGGTTTTATATAAATATGCATTTGAAGGTTTTTGTTTATTTGTTTGTTTCCTTGTTCTTCTGGATCCAGAGCATACATAAAGGATTTATAGAAGTTAAACAGAAAGCAAGAAATACTGTAAAGTAATACTTGGAAGTATTAGTATAATTTTCCTTTTCCTTTTTTTTTTTTTTTTTTCCACTTGGAACATCCTGATCAGTAATATGAATGAGTTATTTAGCTATCTGTACTCTCCCTTCCATAAATCATTCACTCAAGGAGCACACCAAAAAAACACTCTATTCTCCAGATCAGCAGGAAGGTAGGATTAAAGACCCATGGGAATTATTTCTTTTTAACCTCTTGCAACAAAAGAAATAAAAAATAATTAAAAAAAAAATCACAGGAGAATTCCAAAGGTTTTAAGCATGAAAAAGAACAACAGGGAAATTAAAAGCATCTCTACCAGAAAGCTGAATCAAAGTGTAGATGTTGTACAGGTATCACACATGTAAAGCAATGAAATAGCACAAGTGAATTAAGCACAAATCAAGGGGGGAAGGAGGGGTCGACAAAATAGAATCATGTAAGTGCAGTGGCAAACTCATCATCAGACCTAACACTGAAGTTAAGCCTAAAGCATAACATGAGAGCACAGCCTAAAGCCAGGGCATACTAGAAACAGTGTCAGAACACAGGAATCATAATTTTACAATAAATTACACAGATTCACAGATTGAAACAGATGGAAATGGATTAAAAGTAACCTTCTATAAGGAATAAAAATGCCCTTAATATGGAAATGTTTTAAAAGTATTTAAAAAAACGTAAATATTAAGTTAGAGATCAAACTAGGTATACTACTATAGACTTCTATGACCATCAGCCAGGTAAAGTTTGGCAGGCAATAATTTTTGACAGAGGAGAAAAGGAAACTTGCTCTCAAAAAACCTCTCCAATCAAGTGATTTTTGTAAATTAATTTTTATTCAGTCAGCAATGACAACAGTGTAAGCTTGGCCACCCAAATTTAATAGCCAGCTTTAGTAAAAGTGGGAGTGGCAAAGCTGAACAAAGTTTATGTATTTGAAAGTTTAATTTTCACTATAGACAGAGCACTGTTATCTGCAGAAGGGACATAAAAATGTACTACATCATTAATGCTGATTTCAGCTAATGAACTAAGACTAGAATCAGAGCCTATGTCCTTGGTTTGGTCTGTTTTCTCACATTGTACATTGAGTTAACGTAAGAGCAATCCCTTTGATTTGCTCTTCTAACACAACAACTCAGAACTTAGACTCACAAATATATCTGGTATTTTCGAAGTGCTGAAATTTTAATGCTAATAAAATCACAAAACAACAAAAGTGAAGGACACTGAAATCAGTAAATCATTATTACTGTGGCATGCCAAAATGTTAATATGCATTAATACAAAAATATTTGGGGACCAGATAAACACTAAAGTTAAATTCATGGGGAAGTTTATACTTAGTTTTACATACTGAGTGTATGATCATTCATCCGTCGAGCTCACACATTCCTAATCTGTTTTTCTAAGTGAGAAGTAAATTGGTAGATTGATTTGGCAAAAGTATTTTGACCTCTTACTACTTGGAAGCAGAGGAATAAAAATCTATGCACTCATAAAACTATAAGCCAATAAAATTTAAATATCTCATGCCATCAAGTCCAGTATTTTGTAACATACATAGGCTTTTTTGTCTTATGCCACAGAATTCCAAAAGAAATTATGAAATCGGGAGATACGTAACAAACCTTCACCTTCCAGGTTTGACTGCATCTAATAATGCATAAAAATGTCAGAATTACTTTACCAGTACAACCATGAGTCCAGGGTTTTGTCTCTGCCAGAGGAGATGGAGCCTTATTATGGGAGAAACCCATATTTCCTGAGCCAGTGTGGATTTAGCCACACTGGGGGAGACCACCCCTTTAGTATCACCTAGTGCCGTATATATCCTGTGTGTAGTGCAGTTGCAAAAGCTGGGATTGTGTTTGCTCCTGCACCTATCCTGCACATAGATGATTATGAAATAACTGCCTGGTTTCCTATATAAATTCTAATTCTTTATGGCATTTTCTTCGTAACCCACAATTATTTAGAATCAGATTCTTGATCCTTTAAGACATTGCAAAAAATTGTTTTGGTCATTTCTAATATTAAAATACATTTTTATATAAATATTAAAATGAAACAAAGTCAATGAACTACAGCCAATAACTGCTTGGTCAATAAATAACAAAAATGAACATTTTTCTTCATTAAGCACTTGTGATTTATGCTTTATGTTGTGAACAAGTTATTTTTCTGATTAGCACTACTAATCTCAGTTTTTCTTTCTAATTAAATATGTTGGATGAATCATTTTGGAAATTAATGTCTCCTTTTGCACCTGCTGATAACATAAGCAATGCAGCCCTTCTCATACTGCCCAAATGTATATATTTTGTGATACAATGACATACTTTCAGGAAAGGCTAGCGGGGCAAATTCTGAGTGGTCAGACTGTTGATCTGTTAAACTAAAGAGTATTTAATATTGCCAGCTATGATGTACTGTGCTTTTGTGCTGTGAAGTGCTTTCCAACAGAAGACAGAGTTTAACTAAAATTTTTAATTGTTTCAGTAAAGGAATAAAAAATGTCAAATCATAAAAGCTTTGTAAACATAATTCATAGCCCAAAAGATATTTAATTAACTCCAAACTGGCAGGCTGACAACAAAGTATTTTGTATACTTTAACTTTAAAATTATTCGAATCACAGATAAATGTAATTAAAAGGTGCTATTTTAACACCCCCCCCCAAAAAAAAACCACAAAACAAAACAAAACAAGACAAAACAAGACAAAACAAACAGAATATGGCTTCAAAATATACAGAGACATTAAATATTTTTTGAGTTTCTGTTTTACTGCTTGGTCCCAGATAAACAATGGAACTATTAGCAAGAACACATTACTATGCTTGGTGATATTTCATGTGGTATTTGACAATCCGTAGGGGCTACTTCTGCTTCTCCATAAATAAGATATATAATTTAATGGGTCTCTTTTATCTTACACATCACAGCAAATCTACAAGAACATCACTTAACCTCCTCTATCCATCTTTCACCTGCCATGTTCTCACAGACATGAATAAACTGAAATTATAATACTTTAGATTTTGTATTATGAATATGCAATTTCACATTGCACATGTTAAATGTGGCTCCATCCACAGCAGCTTTGAGACTGTCAAATATATTAAAACAACTGATTTGAGGAATGTATATAACTTCCAAACATCTTGGGGAAATGTAAAACATTATGAAATAAAGTGACTGTGAGCTATAACCCACATACTTCAGCTGTAAATTTCCAAAGTCAAATATGTGTTGGAAATGTTATGCTAATACTTTCTTGTTCCATCTCATGTAACTGCCTCAGCAGATCAACATGACAGGTGTCACATGCCATTTTTTGTGAGCCGTGGCACTGCTGATTGCAGTAAAATGACAATAGGGCAATTGATCACTTATTTTTTATTGATGAGTATGAAAACCCAACCTCACCATCATGCTTAATTCTTTTTAAACTTTCATATCAGGTAATCACAGTACTCACTTAAGCCCTTCCCAGTTCCTTAGAAATTATGAAAACGTTAGGGAAGGCTCCTTAGTGGGTGAAATCTGGCATAGTTTTCCAAGCCAAATGACATCCATGTCAAGTTATATTATTTGAGAACTTGATCCTCCTAACATTTCAGAAAATGTAGAATAACTGTCTAGATAGCTTATAGCTATTTGCTTAGTTGATATTATTTTTGACACTATTTTAGTTTTTTTTTGTGTGTGTGTGTGTGTGCGTGACTTTTTGAAAGAATTGAGTCTCTTGGCAAGAAAGTGATGAATACTTTAAAAACATAAACTTGTGTAAAGCCAGTGAAAGCAGAAAACAAACTGAATAGTTGTATTCTGCTTTGAAGAATAATTTAAAGTAAGATGTACAGAAATTTTCCAAGAAAGGCTTTTCCCTAAGATTTCTATTCTGCACAACCTTCAGGCACACACCTGAGGTTGTGGAGTTTTACTCAGATAAGCCTCAACCTCTAAATCGTGTGATTTTAATTACTTGATAAAGTATGTATTTTATGACTTACTGCTATTCACTTTCATAAAGTGCAACATTTTACATGCAATTTCTATTATAATAATGTCCAGAAACACCAGCCAAGATGCTATGTGAATGCCAAACAATGAGATACATCTGGAGAAAATTCTCTCCACTGTCCTGTAGTAGAATCAGCTAAATCCATGTTACTCCTGAGATGTATGCCTAGTGTGCTCTTTAAAACTTCCAGTCACGGGTTTGCTACTGTCTTTCAAGGTGATATGTTCTACTTTCAGGTAATTGTTCTTAATATCTAATCTGACCTTTCCTTGCTGCAATCTAAGTCACTTACTTTTCCCCAACAGGCAACAGAGTAAATCCTTTCTTTTGTTTTTGTCTTTGGTCTGATAGGTCATGCTTTCTAGATCTTTAACAATTCTTTTGGCTTTCCTCCAGGCTCTTCCATGAATTCGCCACTTTCTTAACTATAGTACCAAAACCAGATGTCGTACTACAACAGCATTCTGCTAGGACTGATTACAAGAAAAGGATTATTTCACAGGTTGTTTAAGAAGTACTTGGTGTTTCCATCAGCCAAACCACTAGCAAAAGCATCAGTGGTATCTCAAAGCTTAGATATTTCCTCTGCTTTTCTTGAAAAGGTATGCAAACTAACTTGTTTTCTTGTAACATTACTTATAACATGATATATATAGCACTGGTTGGGTAATCCAGGGCTTTTTGTTTTTATGAAAATATAAGTGGGGTAAAGTAGAATTAGGCAAGTTCATGGAAGTAAATTCATAAAACATAAAGTTCTAGTCTCTGGCTCAGGTGATTCTTAGGACACAAACTGCTGGCAGCCAGGAAGGCATACTGTGGTATATGTGGCATGATAACGCCTGCATTACTATATCTGCTCTCTTCCTGCACTTTGTTATAACCAGTATCAGTTACAGAAAGAAGGCTAGAGAGATTTTTAATGTGACCCAGCCTTACATTTTTAATTAAGATTCCCTATCCAAACCGAAGCCTATAAAAATAAAACCCCATGAAAAGCAAGCTTGTGGGCCCTTGTGAAAATGTAGACCAGTGTATATGAAACAGAAAAAAATATATAAGAATAACAATGATAATGACACTGACGATACAGTTAGTGATATCTCCAAATCCTACTAGAAGCAGAGCTCCATGCACTACACAAATTGTGAAAAAAAAAAGCTCTTCAGAAGTAGTATCTGTTTCACAATGATAAGAAGATGTTAACTATGAAAAACATTTATGCTAATATTATAAAATTAAAAGCTTCTCATTCTTAACATTTTCTGTTGTTGCTTCTCTCATTCTTGCAGAAAAAGCACAAAGCCAAATAGAGACTGGACATTTTTAATCTTCATTTTACTGTGTTCCCTGTTTACCAGAGTTTAAGTTATTTATCTCTAGTCATTTCCTAGGGCTAGATTTTAATGTTATTCTGCAGAGTTCTGAGAAGAAAAAAAAAAAAAAAAGGTCACGTTTAATTCATTGGTGGAACAGAGGAGCTCAGCAAAGACAAAAATTAACAGAAATCCCAAGTAAGCTAGTTTTGCAAGTTGCAAGCCTAAATACAGGAACCCAAATTCAAATTAAGTTTCTCTCAGCCCTAATCATATGATGGTTACAAACTAGCCAGTAGCATCAAGCAACAGTGACTTATTCATATGTACTACTAAGTTCATACTACATATATAAAAAAAAAAATCTATTCCAAGAGCACAAAGATTTACATACCAGTCTTTAGTGAACATCATTTTATGTGACTTATAGTAATTACAAAAAAAAAAAAAAACTTAGAAGATCTTTCTAAAACTTTTAATTTCAAAGCAAGAGAAAACAAATGAATTCCACAATTCCTGCTGCTTTTACCTATGGATAAAAAAAAAAAAAAAAAANNAAAAAAAAAAAAAAAAAACAGCACTGGAAAGCTGCTGTGTTCACTGTATACTCATTCTTTTGAAACTTAATAGAAGAAATATTGACAGAATTTAAATTTTATAGTGGAGATATAAGCCCCTGACACTTTTTTATATTGTGGAAACTTCTAGTAAAAGACTTCCAGTAAAATCAACAGCATCCTTTCAGGCCCAATGTCATCTGTGAACTGATGCACAAGAGACTGCGGTTCCACAGAACAACGCCCATGCTGGAGCAGTCCCACACAGAGCCTGCACAACAAACTACCTTGTCAACAAACAAAGTTGCAGTGGCAAATTTACCAGTGAGCTGGGTATGCTCGGGGTCACATGCAGGCAGCACGTTCTTGCCCAACACTTCTCTTTTGGAGAATGTTTCTTCCTGCTATGTCATTATGTCACAATGCATTCAGCCCACTTTCATCTTTCCATGGGATTTGATACCAATTCCTAGTTCTCAGGTCCTTTGATACATTCACTGCAGATGAAATTCCTTATGGCCAAAAGGACTCCTTCTCAACTCTTGACTCCTTACTTTCATATCAGGGTGATTTATAGAACAAGCAGGATTGCACTGCAGTGGTTTTTTTGAACAAAATGTTCAAGTACTTATTATTCCTTGTTCCGAAAAACAAATGTTAAGTCCCAGGATATTCTGAAGCCTTAGCAAAGTTAGAAGCCAAGTCAGACCTGGCACTGCAGACTCACAAGGCTTTCAGCCACATTTACTTCAAAACTGTTTCAAGTAAAAAATTTCTATTTTTTACTCTGACACAACAGAAAACTGTGCTAATTTGTCTTTAATTTAGCAGCAATTGCCATTTGGCACAGGAGTTTATTCATGTTAAAACATAAGCTTGAGGATTTATGGATTTTGCATCTAAATTCAGAGGCCTAGGGACAGTTTCAGACTGACTTTTCTGGTCCAGATGATAAGGAGTTTATATATATATGTATAGATACACATATATATATGTAAAAGGACATCTATATATATCTAAAAGGCATATACATATATAAAGACTGCATAAAAATATCCAACTGAAATTAAATCATAAACAAATTATTCAATAAAGTTTAAAGACTATACATATATATTCATACATACATATATATTAAACAGGATCCAAAATATATTCACCGAGGAACAATAAACTGTAATAGGAAAAGTTTTGGAAAATAAGTAACGGGCATAATGAGACATATATAACTTTCCAGGATACTTTTAGTATGAGTAGGAAGATTAATGGATAACTGGAAAGCCATGACAGTTCTATAAATTGGAAGATAGGATGATTTTCACAAGAAGAGAAGAAGCCACATCTCTGATACAATACCAGTCAATAGAGCAGGAAGTAAAGATTAAAGTGAGCAAAATTATTATGTAGTCTGGAAAAGTGCAAATCTGCATTTCTAGTGTAACCTCAGATATCTTGATTACTTTTGCATCTAGTGTATATATATATATATATATATATATATATATAAAGACATAAACACAAAACTATCAATACAAGTCTCAGTTCCTAACATCAAACTAGGACTCGGATTTCATCAAATTCCACATTTCCATGTTAAAAAAAAAAAATAAGTTTATTGCCCTCACAGTCAAAAGACAAAAGATAGGAGTTTGCAAGCAGCCTGAAACAATGACTGTTAATGATTTATGTTGCCTGAGGCATTTCACTGGTAGTTTGCATCTGAGATCCAAAAGACCATAGGAAAAACACTTCCTAAGAACACTTTGTATATGACACAAGGAGATAACTGTAATATGACAGTCCCAAGTTCTGTGCTTCTTGTTCTACATGTGTGACAAGGGACTCAGTTTTCCTCCTCTGATGCTCCAGTGTGGAACAGGGAGCAGGGGCTAGACTTAAGTTAACTATCACATGTTTTCACAAGTGAAGAGGCCCACTAGTACTGAACTTAAAATAAGGGTTGGGGCCAAGTGGGGCTAGCATAGCCATGATCACAAGGAAGTAGTTATAGAAAAAAAAAAATGTTCAATTTTACAGAATATCAAGACAGATGTGTTATGAATCCCATTGCACTTGTTAAATAGGTGTTTTTCTGTCCCTGTGCTTAGCAAAACATGTCTTACTGAAATCTAAGTGATTGCAAAATGTCTGTTGACATGAAGGTACCTGTCAAGGTTTGAGACTCCATGTGATGAGCCATAAACTAAAAGTCACAAAGGACAGAGATGCTCAGTAAGGAATACCAAAATCTGTTCCCTCAACACACGCACCTGAAATCATTTGGAAGAGCAAAGTCCACTGCTTTGCACAAATAAAAGAAAATTAATGTGTATGAACAGACACACCTACATTTAAGTGCTTAATTTACATACTCAAATCTTTGCTGTAACTGTAAAAGAAGATTTTTGTACACGTAATGTCATACAGAGAAATCTATGAAATGCTGGATGCTCTTTGAAAAACTGGACAGGAACATCTAGCCAGTCTGTTTTCCTCCTTTCACACCTTCTGTTCTTTATTTTTATTTTCTCTCCTCTCTATGTGTTGTCAGTAAATACACAAGTGTTTCTAATGGGTCAGCTCATTTTTCCTATGATATTACAGGAATATCATTTCCTGGATAATTCATTAATAATCACAGAGTGTTTTCAACTAATTTCCTAGTATAGTATCCTGTAATTTCAGTTCATCTTCAGTAAGAAGGACATAAGAATCTACAAAATTCCTCATGATTATATTTTTCCAAAGGCCCAGAATCTCAGCCCAATGCACATACTGCATCAAGATACAATAGCTGAAAGAGCAATACCCATCTTGAACATTGCTACATTGACTTACAGAATTGTGCCCTTGAGAAAAAGACAGAGAAAAACGGAGAGCCATGCAGTGACAAAAATGAAATAGAACTGTCATCTGGCAGTTCTTCATAGTCCATCAAATAAACTATTAAAGATATAAGAAGAGCCACAGAGTGCTCGGGCAAAGGTTGTTAAACCACTACTCCAAGGGCAGGTCACTGCACATTGCTAAGATTGTTAGTAAAAGATAAACCTGTTTTCACTATGAAACTTGACATTGCTGGTTTTCAGCTTCACCTTTAATACTATATGCTCGCATCCAGGGACACAGCTGGGTAAACTAATAATACAAGAGTTTACAAGAAGAGTGATTATTGAAGTTAAGAGCATTGTGTACTGAAGAACCATAGGTTTCTCATCAAATAATGTGAATCCAATTTTCACATTACTTTACCTACATCTTTCATAAATGAATGTCCTCTGTTATCTTGCCCTAGCTTAAAAAAATAAAATGTATATTTCACAGTGAGATTACTACTTTTGAATGTACAAACTGAAAGGCTAGACTAACCCCAAATTACCAAAGCTTACATCTTCATTATGAGATTAGCTTGAAAAAATCATAACTTTTTAAAATTAGTATATTTTGGTTCTTTGTATTTGCCATCCAATTTTGAAAACTTTTGGTTTACCTTGATAATAATATCATTTTTCTTTGTAAGGATAAGAATTTGAAATTGATTTAAACAAAGATGAAAGCTCTTTTTCTCCTATATTCTCCTGACTCCAAGAGCTGGTATTTTCAGTTAGTACGAACTACTATATGCTACACAATAAAATCAGGAAAGATGTCAACACAGGGCATGTGAATACCTCTGATATGAATGATGAGGGAGAGAGGCTGGTCAGCCTTTTCCCTAAGACAAATTGAATCCAACAAATATAAAATGGACACACAGCACTTCCTGCCTCTAAGCCATGCACAAGTCAGAATTTTCAGAAATCCAGAACTCTTCCAGCTACAAATGAAGCTAGTGATTTTCAGCAGCTCTAAAAATTTAATCCCCTAGAATTGTACAGGAGTGTTGACGGATGTTAATATAAAGCAAAGTACTTGGTCTATTTCCACAACACAAAATGAAGTGCTGAAAAACATGCCTTGTTAGTAAATACCACAGCATTCTTAAAGATTTTGTTACTTTAACCACTGTGCTGTCTAAACATAAGTGTGTTTGTGGTTGCCTACTAGTTATTCCTGGCTAGTACTTTGATACTCAGGCATAATTTAAGAAACCAAAGAAGCTATGCCATTTTCGTGTTTTTACTATTGCATTATGGAGGACAATAATGGTCAGACTATAAACTTTGATTTCTTCATCTCCAATGAAAATTGCACAAACTCCATGCCATCTTCATCCATGTTCAGTGAAATAATTGTGGTGTCTTGTGTATGATAAAGCTTCAGTAAATGACAAAATTTAATTTAGAGTTGTTGGGAGAAAAAGGGTATCTGTGAAAATGTTAAGTAAAGAATATGTTACTGCTATAATTATTATGTTGTACCATGCAATATACAAAAAGTTTTGCAAATTCTGTTTTGACTCCTTTTTTTTTTTTTCCACAGAAATGTATTATTTCTGTAGGATTAAACTTTTAGTAGGCAATAAAAATGTGAAGATTTGACCCATAGGAAAAATTTGGTGTGATGGGAAAAAGGTAGATTAACACTGGTTTCTAGTGAGTTTGCCTGTTTCCCATGCATTAACTTTTGTAATGTTCATCTGATAAAAGAAAACAGCTTTAAATAACAATTACATTATAAATTTTGTGTATTTCTTAAATACATTTAAATTTAGCTTCATTTTTTAAAAAATAAGCTGATCGCTCAACTTTAATCAAAAAGTTGCATTAGATGTATACTTATAATTTACTGTGAATAGGTACCTCCTGTATTTAAAAAATCCTGAGTAGATTATGTGCTATGTTACCCTTTTCAGTAAATACAACCTTCAATTTGTCTTTAAAACATCTGACCCTGTAAATAATCTTTTTATTCAACCTTGTAAAAAGAGCAGAATGAAAGTCAGAAAAAAAAATATGTGGGAAGCAAGAAAAAGTATGAGAGAGAGCTGTACATTGCCACCTTCCCCCTTCCTTAGGTCAGCACACAGTGAATGACTGATGTTTCAGATAATCAGGTCCTTACATGAAATGTTACACTATACTACTAAGTGCATATGCATCTTAGCCCAATTTTGTAACTGTTTTGGGTGGGAAGTTTCCCAGTTTGTTGGAGACACTAAATGTCTATCTGGCATTTTCCCAGCAGGGAGTTCCCATTTGTGTAGAACAGGACACAGTATAATGCACAGAAGAAATACCACTGAAAATGTGAGTCTGAAATGATGAGTAGCAACATCATCAAACTAGACAGATTCAAGTGAAACAGAGGTTTAAAAGAGTATTTGGCACCATGGTACCCCAAAGTTCATTTTCAGTACACTGGTTCAAGTTCTGCCCAGACTGACACTGGTTAAAACCTACCATTATTTGATTGTTCTTGAGTGGTATCTGAAATAGTTTGCTGTCCTTTAGCATTTAGTAAGTATAACATGAAATCATTAATCTCTGCTCTTCAAACTCAAACTCTTGTCTGTGGTAAGATCAAATACAATGTTCATGAAGACTAAGCCACTCTTCTGTTTGAAGTAGTAGTTCTTATCAGTCAAATATACCAAAGTGTATCAAAACAACTTAATGTTAATTCTGCTATGCAGAGTTATGTGGAAATTTTACTTCTGTTGTCTGTGTTTTATGAATCAGAAGGTGACTTCTGTCTCCAGGGTTTTTAGATTTATTTTTCATAAAAATTAAAAACCCATTCTCAAGAGCGAGCATACACATAGCACAGAAACAAATAATGGGGCGAATATGAACAAAGGAAAAAAAGGAAGATTTTAGCATCCAAGGAGACCTACACATTTACAGAAGAAACTTGACTTCTCAGTTGCCTCTTCCTTTTTCAGAAATATTAAATATAAATCTAGTATATAGCAAATAAAATATTTGTTTATAAACTATTTTAAATCAGGCTATTAGTTACAAACTAATGTTTTATTCGTGATTTACTATGCAGTATACTAAGCTATACTGCATACAAAAATCTGTAGACAAGTGGACTACAGAGCATATACAGGTGACAGCTTTCTGTGACAGAATGTTTAACTACGGTAGTTGTAAGACTGAAGAAATTGCTTCCAGAAAAGAATTGTTTTAAATATAGATTGTAATCCCTTGGCATGGGGTCATCTATATGCTAAGTCTTTTATCAGAGAATCAAAATGTTTTCATTGTTGTCTTTTTTTTTTTTTTTTTAATTGTGACTTTTGCCCGTGCTTGAGTAAAATTGCTTTGATACACAGCCCAAATTAATCCTTCCCTGAAAAACAATCTGCACCTTCAGGATCACATGGTATTTTCAACAATCACAGTAAAATGAGGGTGATAACAGACAAATCCCTCCGGCTACTGCATCTTTTCCTTCTCCTTTCTCAACACAGAGACCATATGACTGAACACGCAGAACCACAAATTACTGTAGTGCGCAGTTCCTACTTAATAATGACATCCCATAAGTTAGCAAAAATCTGCCAACATCTGCAAGCTTCTCTACACTGCTGTGAGCCAAAGTTAAAAATCATGTGTGACAGTGCTGTGGAAAATACAATTGATTCCATTCTGATTGTGTCAGTTCCAAACACAGACAATATTGATGATGCTGTACAGTAATCTTATTGGGCTTGGGCCCAACTGAACATTGGTCTTTGTCAACTCATTATTCCTCTATCAGAGGGATCTCACTAGATTGATCTTGCCAGAAGCTCTTGATGTGTCTCACAAATCACTGTTCTGCTGTTGGCAGGCATATTCGAGTACTGCACGGTAATTGCTGGTTTTTTTTTCCTTTCCCCAGAAGGCAGTGACTACATATTGCAAGTCATTGTCATATGAGAGAATATAACTGTCCTAACAAGATAATGTAGTTAACTGTGCAGTTCCCGATCATGCCAAAAGATGTGGTCATATTATATGTGTTACTAAAGGAGCAAAATTATTTCAAAAGGTAATCCCACCCCCCTATACTCCTTAAATAAATAAGCTAACTTTTTAGGTTTTTTTGGTGTGAAAGCATGTTTGGATAAATTATATTATTTCAAACTGCAGCCCAAAGATGCAAAGATCTTGATGGCCTCTTCCATTTGCACATACAGAAACAAACCACACATGAATGTTTGCAAAACTCAGAGGCAGACATTTGAGTGTCTGACAAGAAGTGATTACATCTTGGAATTTTCTTTTACATTTTTAGCCAAAGGAAAGAAACTTTTTGGCTCCTAAGCTCTTCCGTTTGACCCTCAGAAAGATCCAGGCAGATTAACTAAAGTCTTTGGCCTGGGTAAATGCTTTCTTTAAGATACAATCAACATATCCTCTGGCTAATCTTAGAAGAACACAGTGACAAAACCAAATCCAAACACTTGATGCGCTGAGTTGGATGATCTGGATAATAGCATGAGTCTGTACTGGAGTTTCTCCAAGAAAGCTTAGACATATGCTGACTGAAAGCTCCCATGTCAGCCTGCTTCATTCCTATACGGCAAATGGGAAGAATAACAATCCTTGAACGGCAAAATTTAAGCAGCCAGCTCTGGCTTCTTACTCTCTCTGTGGATGAGAGCTTTTCTGGGCAGGTACAGGGGTTCAGTAGTAGACAGCAGAAAATATGACTGAAAAGAGATGTGATCCTTTATTAGGGGGAATGGCTACAGAACTGAACAAAGAGCCGTAAAAAAAGGGGGCCTTGCACCTTACATTATCTTACCTAATACAAGGAAATTCAGCAAGGGTGCTGGTAGCAGAAAATAAGTGTCAGTAAAACCCTTTAAAAATCAGATAACATTTTATCTTTAAGTAATACAAAGAAGACTTCAACCCCTATCAAAACACTCAAATACTTTCGCCATCATTGTCCAACAGTTACATAAATGTTACACAGGCCAAGACAGTGGCATGTAGCATACAGGCAATAAGTTCTTGAAGTTATGGAAACTGTACAATTATGCAAAGCCTTGGAGACTGTTTTTACCTGAGAAATCCAAAACTACTTGTGAGGACATTTATGAAAAGAAAGAGTGAATTGATTCCACCTATAGGCAGCATACAGACTGAGTACATTAAATGACTATGAGTGGGTGACTCCCAAGAGAAATTAGCAACAGTAGTTGTCCACTTGTGAACACCATATGCAAATTTAATATCGAATCTTTCCCTGACCTGTGTTGTGGCTCATGTGTTGGTGTAAACAATTCTAAATGTAGCAGAGCCAGCAACAGAAAGATTCCAAACATAACCATTTTCATTTTCAAAGGAAAATATTGCCATTCCTAACTTTAGATAACCATCTCTTCCCAGAATAGACTTTGTGTGGTGAGTTCTTCTGTAACATACTGGAAAAGTTAGGACCTTCAGAGTAGAACTAAAGAGGTGCCACCTAAAGTCCTTTGCAGGTAGCAGCATACAGTTAGCAAAGTGAAGTTAAGGACTTCAGTGCTTCTGAAATTGTCTTCTTCTATGAGACTTCCATACCTTTTTCAGATGTAATGGAAAGGCACTTCTGTTTGCTTGGAATGCTCAGTCCAGAATCCTTTTCATGATTTTCCATGCCTTTTTTTGATAGCATAATATGCACTTTAGTCTTCAACCAGAAAAGGAGAAAATTGTAGTTTCTTTTAATACCAACAGTCAAGTTATCTATTCAGGCCAAGTGGTAGGGTCTGGAGCAGCAGCTGCAAGCTATTCCATGCATATCTTTAAGTACCTACAGGACTCTCAGGATGTTACAGGGATAAACTGTCCTGTTTGTGAGACTTTGTGAAACTTGTATTCCTAATTAAATGAAATTTACCTAATTCAAATTTTGGTAATATTTAGTTTACTTAATCCTGAATAGAATTTTAAGTGGAATCTAAACAAATGATCTTATGTACCCTTCTATTTGTCACTCACAGGTAGTTGAATAACCTCACTGCAAGTTTATTAGCTGGTGTAGGTTGGAAGCTCCCCATTGATAATGAAGCTGATCTGCTGCTTGAAATAACTCATTATGGGGCGATGGAAAGGGAGAAACTTGACCTAGCACAGGACTTTGACCTTATAGCTGTGATGGAGACCACACATATTCCAGACTATATTGCCTGGGCTGTTTATACATTTTACAATACACACATTTCTTCCAAAAGCTTCCTTGCTTATTATAATGCACTGATGTCAAACTGTTGGTGCAGAGGTCCACTGTAGAAGCAGAAGAGCACTGAGGTCCACAATACAGAATCAAGAGGAGAGTGATCTCATAGAGACTGCTTTCTTCTTTTTGTTTTGTTTTTTTTTCTTTTTTTCTTTTATCCTGATGGTACCGTGCTTGCATAAAATCAGTGTAAGGAAATGGAGATCTGTTAATGTTTATAGTCACCTCCTGGCTAGGCTATTAAAAATATCACACACCCCTGTGTTGCATCTGAAGGCTACTTCAGCTAAGCTACAGTTTAGGAAGGATTTAAGCAGTACACCTAGTTGAAAGGAGCACTGCTCATGCTGGGGGAAGTTGGATATGTTGACATCACTTGCTGAATTGGGGCCTAATTATAGAGTTGACTAACAATCAGTTATTAAATTTATTTTCTTCCATGTGGCCCCAAATAATAACAAATCTATGAATAGTGATTACATACCACAAATAATTCTCTTCTGTTGTCAGATAATGCTGTGACAAATGAGTGTCTTCTCTATCATTGCCTGAACTTTAAACAATAAATAATAATTTATGAGACATATTAAAAACCTAGGTCACAATATTTTCTTTATGTTTTTTTTCTCTTTGAGAATTCAACAGTTCTTGCTTGTTCCCTCTTTTTTTCCATATTCTACTCTAACACAATGCAAAACACTGCTGTTGTGTATCATAGACTGTCTTCATATTGATATTGCATATATATCCTTTATTTCCTTTTGTAGTTCATCAGTCTGTCCCTGTCCCCTGTTTTTTTTTAATGTGACACCTCTGAGATGGTACCCATAGCAACACCCACTAGCACGGGTGAGTCTGTGAAGCCGCTGCAGCTATCCCCATTGCTCAGTTCTGACAATGCCAGTCATTAATCTAGCAGTATCTGCCTACTCAGATCTCTACAGTTCCTCTTCTGGTCTTCCCTCCTTCCAGCAGTAACAACCCTGTGCACAAAGATTACTGTTAATGATTTTCCATTTATTTAAAACAGCTCAGGCTGGCAGCTCTGTCTAATCCGCTCTCAACGGCACTGCCACATTAAATTATAGAACAATCACTATGCGACATAGTTTCCTGAATTTCAAAATTCAGCTACAATATCTCTGAGTTTGTCCAGAATATTCACTTTAGCTATAAAAGAAAAAAAAAAAAAGGAAAATCAAAAAACAAAACAAAACAAAACAAAACAACAAAAAAACATAATTTCTTAATTCTCTATTTTGTTTATGAGGGTAAGTCACAGCTTATAAAGCTATCCCCAGAACATTTACAATGAAATTACTTCAGTTTTTCTCAAACATTTTTTTTTCTACTAATGAATATGTTGTAGTTTACTATCTTGCACATATTTTGACTTCTTCAGTACAGACAGGTCTAAGCTTGATGTAAAAGGGAGCTTTGCTGCCATTCCACGAGAGGTCTTGTGCTGGCCAGCTGCACTCAAGATAAATTTCATTCCAAGATTAATCTATAACTGAGATTTTCAAATGAGGCTAAAGAGGTTATGGACACAAATCCCACTGAAACATAATGGGAATTCTGTCTCTAAATCCCTTAGGTGTTTTTGAAATTACTGCTCCAATTTTTAGAGCCAAATCCAAGATGGAAGAAATATGTTTTGTTTTTTTGTTTTGTTTTGTTTTGTTTTGTTTTCCTGTGGGCTACAACTCATGCATTTAAATTTTGTTAATTTAAGCCTTTGATATTTATCTATCGATACATACTTCATGTGAATAAAAATATATTTAATGCTATTAATGAAAAGTTTTTTGATAGTTTAATACCCTTTTGCTGTATATTATAATGTCTATATGACTGGGTGCATGATCAATCAGTTTTGTATTATTCAGGATCAATTTTATCCATTTCCGGGGTATCATGCATAGGTTTGTCTTGCCACTATGGAATTTGATGACATCTTTCTGGTAAAGGGTGTGTTTGAGGTCATATCTGTAGCTGTATCCATTGAGACCAAAAATGCAGACACCCAGACAAGTCCTGGGAGTAGCTAAGGTATTTAAACACACACACAATCTACCACATATTTCAAATAATCAGAGAAATGCCCTTCTAAAATATGTTCTTGAATGAGGGCTCTATTTATTCTCCAATGTCCTGCTCGTGTTTGGGAATGCAGTACATAAACCTCTGTTAGATTATTCTGTTAAGATTAATCAGAAAATTTGTCTTTGTGTGGACATGTTTATTCAGAATGTGCGAAATATGCCAGTGTATCATTTTATAACCAAAGCTTACAAAAGATTTCCTTCGGGTCATATTGCTGGACCAATAGGAAGACCAACTTTTCCAAATTAAAGGTAAGTTACTGTCTTCACAATTGTGAGGTAGCTTAAAATCACATCAGGGGGAATATCTTTTACTTGATGACTGGTATGATTCTCAGGCCATTTTGATAAATGAATAGGAAGTAAGTGGCAAACATATGTGGTAGTGGGTTATGCTCATTAACCAGTTTGTTGCGGGGATAACTTGTTGGAACAGCAAGACTAGAATTTAATCTGTATTTAATCACAATGTATGAGGCACTGGAATTAAAAATTCTAAGGTTCAGTTCTTTCTAATGTTAAAGGGAAAGTTGGGTATGACAAGTACAGTTAAAGATCTGTTTTAGTCAAGGTAAATGAACATCTGTTCAGTATTTTAGGTGTGATATAGTTTAAAGGAAGATTTATCATTTACATTAGAGGGAAGAGTATTAGACAAATATAAATCTAAACATCTACATTGAAAAAAAATCTATGTGCTTTAAAAAAGTAGTGTCCACTCTTCTATGTGCTTTGGGGACAAGTACACAGAAAAAGTGTTCAGAATTTTTTATTATGAAAATAGCATCATTTAACAAAAACCAAGTCCTCGTGCCTGTTTATTTATTTATTTATTTTTAAGCAGGAAAATACGAATAATAGACAATAATATTACCTTTTTTTTTATTTTGCCATAACTTGGTAGATAGATATAGCACATGGATGATCCATTAAACATCTGCTAAATATACATATTTCAGTTGTTTGAATGTGCAGCCTGAATTGTACATTCAAACTTCAACACCTTTAACAGCAAAGAGTCACATTTTGAACTCACAGGTACATGTGCATCTTTGATTGACTGCACATCAGATTGCTTGATATAGGGTACAGGTGGGTCAATACAGCTTTAAATTCACCCCAAAACAATCAGAAATTTCAGAAGGACTTTTCACACCTCACACATCTGAAGCTAAAAGAATGATGTCTTATTATGGTCAATCCAGCAGTTATGCAAAATAGCTTTGCAGAGACTGTTTTTAGCATGTGATCTCGGAGGTATTAGCTGAGAGTTAAGATTTTTTTCTAGGAAAGGAGCTGGCATCTCTTCCTAGTTTTGGAGACAGTCTAAGGCTGCTAAGGGACTCGAGTTAGAGCATTTCTAGCACCGTTATCTAGAGTCACTTATATGTCTAAAGGGTCAAAAAAGCTGAGTTTCCACTCTGAAATACTGAATAGAACTCCCTTACAACAATCCTTAGCAAGGCAAATTCTGCTAATTAGTTCTAAAAATATGATAGATAAGTAATAAATAACATTTCCTATGTAAACATTGTTGTTTCTCAGTAGCTGTATCAATTGAGAAAGACACTTTTCCTTGCATATGGTTTTCATCTTAAAGGCAGAGAACGAATTTATAAAGTCTTTTCTTAATGAAATTGAATTGGACATCCCTCATAAATCTTGTAACTTTAGTGGACATTACTCACTTCCCCCAAAAGCATGGATGGATGTTTTAAAGAGTTTCCCAGTCATTAAAAAGAAAGCAATCTCAACATTACTTTCCTAGTAGCCAGACCCGTACTCATTGTGAGCTGTGCCTTCATCTGTAATAGGTCCTATCGATTTCAGTGAAATTATTTGATTCATAGAGCATTGCTGAACACAAGCCAGAGTGGTAAAGTCTGTCCCACAATATGTCTCTCAACATATTTTCATAAACACATTATAGAACCTGATCCTTAACAACTTCAATATATAAGTTTCCATTAAAATCAGTGCTGCTAGACCGATTTATATCAATGAAAAATCTTCAGTGAAAGCACCACAGATAGAGATTTAAAACATATGTAAACCATATTCAAATTTTCTGGTTGGACAAAAAGGATTTTGGACAAGATAAACAGAATAATTTATTTTACCTTCTTTGCTCATGTTGAATTACTGCCCTGTGAAAGTACTACTCGAATGGCTTGTGAGGACGACCAGAGCTTAACTGAGTATTGAGACTTGTATAAACTAGGTCTTGCTGGATCATGCTGCATATTACAGATGATTCGTGTGGTAGTTTACAGACTGTATAACACACAGGGTGGTAATTATGTTCAAGAGCAACTTCAGAAGACAAGGAAGCCCTTTGTATAATAAATAAGTCTTTATATTAGGTGGAAATTAACTGGCTCTAAATTTTGATCAAATTATGAGATTACATCCATATTAACACAAATTAATTTATCATAATGGATGCTAATCGAACTAATTATAATTAGGCAATGTTGCACTGGGTGAAATATTTCATAATGGTCCCTTTCATATTAGTAGTAGATTATGTGCATGTTTCAAAAATATAAAAAAGTAACAATTATGCTAAATGTGTTTTATGGTGCAGGTATGTTAAAGAGCCATGACATGAAATTTGGAGACTAGTTAATGGAATGAATGAACTTTTGCCCTATTGAAAGCTGGCCTGGTACACTCCCTTGAGTATCCAACACCTGTTTATTTTTTTCTAGAAGAGCCACAGGACATGCTAATACAGCCTAAAATCTTGGAGTGTGGATGTTCGTTTTGCTTTTTTTGTATTTTCTAACTTACAGTCCCCATGATGCTTGACGCTAAATCATGATATAATGAGTACTGAATTACTTAGGCCTTTTCCAATTTCCACAGAAAATGGACTTTAATTCAAAACTATGCCTGCTTAATTAAACTTTCCATGATCTAATTTGATCTAATTATTTCTATAAATTGAGATGTAACCAGAGTTATATCCTAAGGTAGAATTGGGCTATAGTTACACATTTTTACTTAGATGGAGGGAACTGACAAGAACTGTGTCATTCTCTCCTATTAACTCTAACCTTGCTGGCCACTTGAATCAACACAGTTCTGCAAACTAAATGATGAACAAAGTACTATTTTCAAAATGTCAGACAGGTTTTTGTTTCTTTATTTGTATGTTTGTTTTAAAAGAGAGATTGATTTTCCTGGAGGCATTTCAAGAATAATGTTTCCCTTTGCATCTACCATGAATGGTTATAGCACAGGAAAAATGATATAGTCCATAGGCCTTATCCAAAGTCCAGTACACATTTGGACTCTTTTTCATTTCTATTTAATAATGACACCAAATTATAACTTAAATTCATTTTTTTTTCTCTACAGAACTCTGTTTTTTTAGAAGGTCTGCTCCTTTAAACCATACACAACATGATTTGAACCATTTATAACATGACTACATTCTCAAAAAAAAAGGGAAAGCTCCTTGCAAAGTTACTTTATTTTGTCCAAATCAAAATCAAAGCATGGATCTATTTATTCAGAATAGCAACATTTGTTACTTCCTGAAAATACCTGTCATTCCTTTTTTTTTGGCTAGTTTCCTTAAGCTGTTGCTGGTCTCCCTGAGTGAACTATCATAGTTACTTACCAAAATCTTGTCACACCAGTCAGCCACCGTACACATATACTGTTCTTTGTATATAGCATAAAATAAAGTCTTTCTGAAATCTTTGCTGACAGAGAAGCAGAGCACAGATGCTTGCGTATCATGCTTTGCAAACAAACAACACAATCTGACAAAGTATTCAAGGCTTCTGGCTGCACTGAGTTGGTTTAGAGGTTAAAAAAATCAGTTTCCTGTTATGTGTTAAAAAGAAGTAATTAATTCTGAGAAATCTGTTAGAAGCAGAATATTATGCCTGGAAAGTAAGGATAGTCTGCTGACTGGAAGTGCCTAGTTTAGGCATTTCCTCACTGGTAATTCAGATGCCCATTTTCAGAGAGGTAGACAATCCAGACCACCTGACATAACTGCCAATGTTCTCTGCAAAGTCAGTGAAGAGACAAAGAAAGAAGTTTCTGAAAAGCTGAAGATGAAGCTTAATTTAGTTACCTTTCTGTCTGCATTGTATGAGGAAGGTAAGCACTTCATGGGAAAATCTAGTCCACATAGTTTAGGCAATTATTTCTCTGTTATATGATTTCAAAATGGAGAGTAGGAAATTGTATGTATTTCCCTATTTCCATAATGCAATTTGCATATTTTTTCCTGAATGTACACCCGGGTGCTGCTAATATTTTTACATTGGTAACACAGTCACCTACTGCTGAAGGGAGAGTCCCACCCACCAAACCATGACCTGTCCTGAGTGTCCCTTTCTACTCCTCTTGGACAACTGCAATTTCTACTCTTCATCATGCCAGTCAGTCATGCATGACACAATGACACAGGGCCTGGATAAAGAGCAGGCAGAAGGTAGCTTGACTCTGCTTGTGCTCGAGATTAAATTGGGAGAGATTAAGCTGGCAGAAGTGGGCTTCTAGGTCAAAGTTCCTGGAAATGATTACAGGCTTTACATTATAACATTACTGGATAAAACCAAAAGAAACAAAAACAAATTCAAGGGCAGGGATCAAAACTTTAATTCTTTCAGTACCTAATGCCAAAACTACTAAGCCAACGGTTAGACTTTCCATGGCTACTCTTCCCTAGCCTACAAGTCAAGTAGATCAAGACATAACTTTTCTAAGTAGCTCAGGAAGAGATCATGAATGAAGTTCTTTACCATAAACTCTCAGTAACAAATTCAGTGTTGCTGGAGAGAGATAATGATATACTCTTTCTTTAACTTGTTAATTGCTGATAAATTGTTGATTTTTTGCAATAAAAAAGCAGTCAGTGTGACATCAGATGCTTGAGGAAACTTCAGAAACTGAAAGGAAAACTCTCCAGGAGCTGTAAAGCCTCATTAGGTTTAGCGAAATCGGACCTGATGTATAGTAGAAACGTTGACCAGTGTTTGAAGTTTTTCTGACAAAACCATCTTGAAACAAACAACAACAACAACAAACAACAAAAATATTCAAAATACATGCAAATTAAATGCATCTGTTTTTGTAATGTTCCCCAGTGACATTCAGAATTATGGATCTTAAACCATTCTGTGTAGTGTATGTAAAGCTAAGTAGTGCAGATACTATTTTATTTTTGATGTACATAATTCTGATTTTTAAAATCTAAGATCTGTCATCACATTTTTAATATCTAAGATCCATACATCCTCAAAAAGCAAATCAGATTAGGTTTCTCTTTCTTTCATAATTCTACAAGTGAAGATCTCTTCTGATTTCCTTACTAATTATCTAATGTTCTAAGAAAATGTTATTAATATGCAATAATATTATGGAGCGGAAATGTAAAGTTCATTTGCTTTCACTAGCTTTTCGTTGTATCTTTTGAAACACAGAGTCCAACTCCATAACGTGTTCAGCATTTCTTCTGAGGTATTTAGCACTCCTAGGCACTCTGGTAGCTTAATTTATAACAACCCTCTTTGTTGGCAGGAAAAAAATATGGTGTAGTAATTTATAAAAAAATCACAAACTCATCCATTCAGATTAGTTTAATAAATAACAAATATGCAACATTAATCCATTTTCATAGTATATTTAATTTTCAGTGGCAATGTCCTGCTCTAATATTACAGGGGTCTTGCAGGAAGACAGGACAAACAAGTGTTTGAGAGAATGAAAGGATAGAAAATAGTCCATAAAATGAATTTTCTCCATTAAAAGAAAAGAAGGGAAAAAAAAAAAGATGCAATTTGATGTGGCAATAGCAGCTACAACATAAGCTACCTGACCTTGCCCTTGCAATGACCCCAACCTTGACCTGCAGGGACACTCTCTCTAGGGATGAGGGGTATGTTATTACATGTTATTTCATTACAAGGCCCCTGCTGAGCAGAGACTGCCAAATGGACTCAATTAAGTGTTTCTTGTGATGTGGATTACTGTCTACTGGGGCGAGTTGATACTAGCAAACATATTTCATTCTCTTCAAGTTTGACTGGATATGAAAAGCATGTGCGTTACTCATTCTGTGACACTTCAGTGCATGATTTATATCTATTTAGAAAAATCATAACATGCAGACTTTAGTTGTGCACTGCAACATTTTCTCACTCTCTGTCCTTCAGCAACAAAACCCTGTTACCACACTCAAGGATTATGTAGCCAGACCTTACCTTCATATAAGCTTTGAAAAAGAAAAATTACATCAAACAGTTGTTGCATTCTGATGAGCAAACTGTTGTTTAACATTGAGAATAAAGTTCAAAAACACCACAGACTCAACTCTGTATGCTTTCTGATCTTCTCTGAGAAAAGTTGTATCAGGGATAAAACACTGAGCACTCATGAGGGCTAGGTTAATTTACTACTTATTTAAAATCAATCTTCCACATTAAAACAACAGCTGTGTAGGGCTGTAGGGCTGTTGGTAAAAATGAAGAATAGTGTCTCTCTCTATATATATTCTATATTTATAAAAAAATTAAACCATTTTTCACTGTGTTTTCTGGATATGATAGTTCCCTAGAAGTTGTCTTCTGGAATGACTTTTGAAACATGTGGAAAAATATCCCATTGGCTGCAATATACTTCGGATTAGACATCCAAAATAACATTGAGTAAATGAACAAGCCATTGCACGCAAAAGTTTCCTCTAGGGAACCTGCTGTGGCAGGGGGGTTGGACCCGATGATCTCTGGAGGTCCCTTCCAACCCCTACAATTCTGTGAATCTGTATATATTTTATATGTTTTTCAAGTAACATTTTTGTTATCATTTTTTATATCTGTGCACGAAAATGAATTTTTTATCATTTCAGAGAGCTAGATAAAAGCTAGGATCATGGAATTCAATGGAGGTTTTGTCGTTATATCTAGACGAGCCTCCAATTCTTTCTTTGTTCTCTCAATTGGGAAAGACTAGCCAACATTCCTTTGGTCCTGAAGGTAAAAATGGGAAAGACTTTGTAGAGGAAAAAATTACCTGTGAACCCCTCTTTGTACATCATAAAGAATTAATATAGGTTGTAAACCATACATATCTTCCCTCTATACCACTGTTTCAAATAAAAGATTTTTTTTGTAAATTAATTTGTACACACACCTTTGATTAGACCAAATTTCTTCTGAATGTCTTCTCAAGGCTATTGGAAAATTATTTTGAAATTGCATGAGATGACTATAAATACTTTCAGTGTCATTTAATTTTTGATGTTGCAGTAACTTTTGCTGTTGTAAGTGAAGTCTGGATAAAAAAAAAAAATGCTAAAAAGATCAGAGGTTGCTATGTGTTATTCAATTCTTTCCCAGAAATAGTTAACAGAATATTGGAATGGAAACATTTCTTGAATTTGCCTAAGTCTCTTTGAGCACTCACTATGCAAACATGCATGCTTCAAAATCCTTCTGATTGACTGCCACTGAACAAATAGTTTGGACTTTTCTTAAAAACATAACTGCTAAACAAGCAAAAAAAGGACCTGACTCTACAGATCTGACACCATTCATTCCTTTACAATGTTGCATCCTCAAAAGTCCAGCAACATGTATATTCTGCTTTATCGTGTATCTTTCATTGTCTCTTACTCATATTTTAATTAGTGGTATGAAACTGAACCAGATGGAACTGTACAATCCTGGGGCATCACAATGCTCTAATGCTTAGACTAGGTTTACTGTAAAATTGTTGTAAAAAATGTAATTTTTTTTTGGCAATTTGAGTTTGATCTGATATAGTTCCTGTGACTTCTTTCAAAGCAATGTGAGCATTCACTATTGGACACCTAACATCTTGACAAAGGTCACAAGTGATAATAAATCCCATGCTAATAGTATACCTTTGTGCATACTACAAAATCTAATAGAATAATTTCATAGGATACAATCAGGTAAAACAATAGGTTAGAATAACTGCCTCAAAGCAAGATGGAGGGGGGAAGCTGCAGAATGTTATGGGAAAATTCTATACTTTTAATGTTTACCATTTTTCTCCATTTTCAAAGAATCTAAATTAATTTAAGAAATTTTAAGAGAAAAGTGTTACAGGGCTATCCTGTCAGCTGCAGTAACAGCTGCCTTTACAAAATAACTACAGATAATTACAATCATTTAATTCAGAGTACTGAGCCACATCATGCAGAACATGAGTCATTTATCATTATAGACCTTAGCAGAAACAAATTTACCCAAATCAATATGGACTCAAAATATCCATTAGAAAAGGCAGTGATTGCTTACAAATACTGGTAATTTCATATATACCTGTATTAATAAGAAGAAAGCAGGTCAGGATGTTTCTGCTCAATGTAAAGGAATTTTCTCCTTACCAGAAATTTTATATAAAATAGAGTTGACCTAACTGTCCTTTAATTAATGTTATGGAAAAACAGCTGGTTTTGTTGAGTTATATGGACTTCTGGAATTACAGTAATCTGAAGAGTGTTACTGTGTATAACTGTAAAAAAATGTTTGTTTTTTTTAAGTTTTTAATAGTGCACTCAAATTCTCGTGACTAGAATTAAACATGCAGGAGTATCCTTACAATTAGTGATTGGCATTTTCTGTATATTGAATACAGTAGCAAATCACTACTTTTTAAGAACGTAAACCAAGCAAAAATGTAAACTTGCAGACTTACCTGCAGAGAGTTGTTTTTCAGTGTTTCCATTTTGGGATGTTCAAAGTAGAATTTCACTATCAGAACATTAATTATTAACATAAAAATAAAAATCAGTAACACACCAAATACAGCAAGTAGTATAGCTGCTTATAAGATTGCCAAACCTTTCAAAGTGCAATTGCCTCTGAACTGGAGATGCATTAAAAGAATATTTTCTATTCAAAGTTTACATGGAACTTTACAAGTTTATTTTTTTTATTATTTTTCTGTCTCTTTTATAATAAATGTCTTATGCTGTTTTCTCCCCCTTTTTCTTGGGTTTTCTTCTTAGTCCCTTTGGCTTTGACAAAAGAATGCCAAATATTTTTTATCTTACTTTTTAATTCCTCCTTTTAGTTAACATGTGTTTTGGGTATACAGGGCAAGGTTTTGGCAGGGGTTAGGGGGTGCTGTTGCAGGGGTGGCCTCTGTGGAAGGAGGCCAGGGGCTGCCCTGTGCTGGACACAGCCAACTCCAGCCAGCTCAGGAGCAGACCCATACGTGGTGACAGGACACAGCTGAACCCATCAGAGGAGTTTGTGGTACCTCTGTGAAAACATTTTTAAAAGGGGCAAAAACACCAAGGGGAGGGCAATATAGAGAGAATGAAGGAACATAGAGAGAGACAAATGGAAAGAGAGAAAGAATAAAAGAGAAACAGTAAAAGAGAGTAGAAAGAAAGAGAAAGAAAGAGAGAGGAGAGAAAGAAGGAGATACATAAATAGAAAGAGAGAGAGAAAAAGAACAGAGCAACAGAGGGAACACCAAAGTCAGAGAAGTAGAAGGGCCTCCTTGGTGGCAAGGGTACACCACCAAGGGACTGGAGCATATGGAGGACCCACGCTGGAGCCCAGGACAAGAGTGAGCAAGAAAGCGGACAGAAAACAGTACTTCCTGACCCTGACCTCCTGCATCACTTGTTGCCTCACTGAAAGGACTTACTGTAATCTGTGGGGATAATGAGGGGGCAAGAGAAATGTCTGGAGTGATGGAGTGAAGGGCATTGAAAGGTGTTTTCCCTAATTGTGTGTGGGGTTTCTCTGTTGTTGTTTCACAATACCTGAATCAACACTCAAATATTTATATTAATGGACAATTAATTAAGTTTAATTCCCCAAATCTAGTCTGGTTGTAATAACAGTAATTGGTCAGTGACTTCCCTGTCTTTATTTTAATCCACGAGTTTTTTCACTCCTATTGTTCCTATTTTCTCTCCCTACTCCTATCCCACTGAGAGTAGGGGTGTAGGGACAGTGAGGAAGCAGATGTGTGTGTGCCTGGCTGATAGACAGAGCCAACCCATCAGAATGTGTGTTCATGTGCTATCTGTATAAGCTATAGTGGAATTGGTCATGTTTTGGATAAGTAGTTGCCAGTGCTTAGTTAGGGAGGGACTACACTTTCATGCGAATAAGCAAAAGAAAAGCTCCTTCCACTGGCACTACTGTCTTAAAAAACATAAGAAAAAAGAACTGTCTTGTGACTTTGTTACACGTGACTTTGTTAAGACTAAAGCTACTAAAAGAAGTCTGATTTCTGTGAAAACTAAGGAGATTATTTATTTAGAATTAATAATTCAGAAAGATGAAACACTTCTTGAAATAGTGGGAGTGTTAAAGGAAAAATGCTAAAATCAGAGGAGGGTATTTATCATTTCATACACTTAACTTTGGCTTTGTCTGAAATATACATAGTGGCTACTCTAATTGCTACTGTCTTTATGTGTATTGTAAAAGAAGCAAATAATCCCTTGCTTAGCCCTGCAAAATCTCAGTCTATTACTTTGCTAGCATAAGGACAGATTAACACTCACTTGCATTTTAGACATCTACGCTTGTAATGAAAACAACTTGAAAAGCCAAATGTGCACTCAAAAGGGAAATTAGTATAACTGCTGTTAAGGGAAACAAGTGTTTAGACTCTTTGCAGCTTCAGAATAACTGTTAATTAGGTAATGTATTCTGAAAGCCAGAGAGAGATATTAAGATCATCTGATTTGTCCTCCTGCATAATATGGGACTTAGGACCTTCCTGAATTAATTACTGCATAAATTAAGATGAAATATATAGAAAAGACCCTACCATGGCTGAAATACTTAGTGATGAGAACTCCGCTTATGCACTTGACAAACAATTCCTACGGGTAATTACTCTAGTTAGACACGATTTATTGTAAACTGGAATTTAAGTTGAGATTTGACATGTTGTTTGCTATCTTCATATGGGCTCATGTGAAATTTCTACTTTCCACGTAGATTTTTTTTTTTATTATTGGTAGGGAATGGTCATCAAGTCACACTTTAACCATTGACTTTGAAAAGCTAATTAGATCAACATCGCTGAATCTTCAGTTGTAAGGCACTTTCAAAAATCATTTAAACATGTTTGGGGTTCTTCCCATATTGCATTCTGGGCTTCAGGAGTGGCTTCAATTTTCACTAGCCACCAGAATAGTGTCAAAACCCAGGGTACTGTGTTGTTATTTCTGTTCACCATTTCTTTGTTTACACCATCCTAGGTTACACGAGCCTTTCCGACCATAGCAATGTGCTGGGAGTTCATATCTTAGTCAACGTCTTGTGTATTTTAGTAACATATAGAAGAAAAATAGTTATAGTTGTGGGAGATAGTTTTAATGGTGGCCATCAAGCATGTCTTATAAGTTTGCTTATAAAGTAAGATAAGGAGACAACAGAAGCCACTCTAAATCTCTAAGGAATCAGCAGTTAATCTGTACCAGCTGAGATGTTTCATTCTGGACTAACTGTAAATGCAGGAACTAGGGAAATGATTAATTGCAGCTTTTGCCTACCTGAGGGGGGAAAAAATTTTGAAAAGCCCTAGAAAGACCAAGAGGGCAAAGTCCCCAGGAGGGTGTGAGAGAGCAGAAACGAAGCTATGTGTCTCTCTTCTAGGAACTGTAAGAAAGGAAATAAATTATTGTTTATTCTTAGAGTGTTCAGGGAAACTTTGCAGACATTTTGGTATATGAAAGGACTGTAGTAAAGAGATACCTGACTCAGATGATTTTTTCTTCCTAAATATGCCTACAAGTTGTTATGTGTTAGCTAATTATATAAGCTACAGGACAACATAGTTGTTTCTAACATGGCAGATAGAATTTCTAATGAACTCTGAGACTTGCACTGTAAAGCACTACAAATATGTAGTTCTTCACCTTGCACAGCTGAAGATGATAAGACAAATGAAATAAACGAGCAAGATCCTGGTCAGCGATGGGTCTAGAGTAGGAAACATGTCTCCTTTCTCTTTCTACAGTGCTTTACTAATTAGGCCATGCTGTCTTTCAGTAACAGCAAGTTTTAATAGCTGAAATGAAAACAGGACAAAAGGAAATGCTAATTTCAGTTTTTATCAGACTAATGACAGATCCTATGCTTGCAAAGCATAATAAAACAGGCAAGTTTAGAGGAATATGCTGATGTTCTTTTGGTAAAGTCATGAGAATCTGATCCTGATTATTAATCCCTAGATCTGAAAATTCATCTGAATTTGCTGGTAAATGTGAAATGACTATGTCTAAAAATGGAAAGATGAAAATCTAAACCTGGTTTTCCCGTCACAAGTGCCTTATTTACTGAGCTCTGATCTTATTGTTAGTGTTGTAAACTGCTTTGTTAATGGAAGTTCAGATTCATTTAGTGGCACATTAGAAATGCTACATTCCATTTTGTACAAAATACAAAATTCTGTAACTATGTATTTTTTACTTTCATTTCGAAAATTGTAGCAAGGTTGCACAAAAATCAACATTTATTATACTTCCATTCACTGTGATACTTATTTTTTTTTTTTTAATTTCCTTTGCTAGCTGAAAAAACAAAACAAAACACAACAGTTCCTAAGTATACAGGGCCTCCCTGTTAATTAATCTTTTTTGTTTTTTTCCCCTCAATATTCAGGTGGCACCCAAATCTGCTAATTTTGAAATCACAAGATAACCATGATTATGGTCATGACACACATTATAAACTACATCTAGTTTTCTAAACACATTATATTGCCTTTGTGAAATTTGACACCTCTAACTAAAATATTTGCTAGCTGCTGTTCAGGGAAGACATGACTTTTTTTTATGTTAATTTTTTTATGTTAATTCTTGGAGTACTGAAGAAAAATGGAGGTTGAGCAATTCTCACTGTTTTCAATTATGACTTGATATTTGTTACCGCTGTGCAAAAAGTTACAAAAACAATAAAATGAAAGGATTTGTTTTGTCTTGTGGTTGAATAACCTATAGATTGTCTTTGACAAGACTGGGTCAAGACAGAAATCTAGATTTCATAATACTTAAAAATTTGATGAGTAGCTTAGATGTGTGTCCCTCCATGGTGTTTCAGACCATATATAATGTTATCAACAATATTTAGTGCTGGTAGTACAACTACAGTCATTGTTATAAGGATTGGCACTACAAAAGCAGGATAAATAATGATTGTTTACTTAGAGTTGTATTTATAAGGGATGAAATAAGGCCTGTTAAATCTGTCTATTCTTTTGTCATACTGTTCCATGTTTCCACAATCAATTTCAGTCAATGTATTAATTAATATTTGCCTATTTCAATAAATGAAATAAGGCAATATTACTACTTACATTTTCATAAGAATCACACTTTAAGAGGTTGGTGTCAACATTAGACTCCATTACAAAGTTGCCCACAGAATACTTATTGATGTCTTTCTAATATGATATTAACCATATTACTGCATTAACGACCCAATAGTTGACATTTTCTTGTAGCTCTGGAGATAGGACTTATGAGTTTCTTAGTATTGTTTCCATCATGATAGAACTTGGGTAACAATTAGCCATTATGGTCACTCACAGCTTGGAAAGTGAGGAGTAAATTGTAAGGGGAAGTAAAATGGAGGAATGAAAGACAGTACGAAATGTGTAGGGAAATGACATGACTTAATTAAAGTTGCGTTGTGAAAGGCAATATAAGGATAAAGTCAGAAAGCGCGGTGTATGACCGGTATAGGAAGCTCATGGCAAGGACAAACAAAACACAAGACAGAGTACACAAGTGAAAGCATGTGTGAGAGAAAACTTGAGGAAGTGCTACATGTATCTGTAAGAGAGGAGGAGTAGACAAAAGTTATTTCTTACACTAGAAAATAGAAAAGAGTTAGTGAAATCATTCTCTCAGGGATAATGGACAAACCTATTTCTAGTTGAATAAATATTGTGTACGTTACCTAAAACTTCAATCTTCTGATAATTTTAAAAGCATATGTGCATAGTACACATTTACCTGAAATCATTATGTTGCTTTTACAAAATTCTGTGATTCTCAAAATGCTGGAAACTAACTTGTGATTTCTGAACACTTGGAGTAAGAGGAGGTGGTGTTATTTTTTTTTCTTGTTGTAACATCGCCTTGAATGAATGGTGAAATCAGTGTATGGAACATTAAAAGGAAAACTAGCAGTATGTACTGGGTCTGGCTGGGATAGAGTTAACTTTCCCTGCAGCAGCTCTTGTAGCTAGAACAGCGCTGGTATCACACCAATGCTTTGGCTACTGCCGAGCAGTGCTGGCACAGCACCAGGACTCTCTCCAGACCCCCAAAGCCAGTAGGTGGGGGTGGGCAAGAAGTGGGGAGGGGACATGGCCAGGGCAGCTGACCTAAACCAACCAAAGGGATATTCCATACCATATGATGTCACACTCAGTAATAAAAGCCGGGAAAGGGAAGGAGAAGGGGGGCTCTGGTTGCGAAGACGTCTGTCCTTCCG
>VXAA01006474.1:942925-958382 GCA_013399115.1 Anseranas semipalmata
GGTAGAGAAACTGGTTGTAAAAGTATGCCACGTAGATGCTCACATGTCCAAAGGTCATGCCACCAAAGAACATCAGAATAACGAACAGGTGGACCAGGCTTCAAAAATTGAAGTGGCTCAGGCGGACCTGGACTGGGATCGTAAGGGTGAGCTGTTCGTAGCTCAGTGGGCCCATGAAACATCAGGACATCTGGGAAGAGATGCAACATACAGATGGGCTCGTGATCGAGGGGTGGACCTGACCATGGAGGCCATCACACAGGTAACCCATGAGTGCGAAATCTGTGCTGCGATCAAGCGACCCATGAGAATAAGGTCTCCCTGGAATAGGGGGCGGTGGCTAGGATTTCGATATGGTGAGGCCTGGCAGATTGACTACATCGGACCGCTACCACAGACCCGCCAAGGCAAGCGGTACATACTCACCATGGTAGAGTATCAACACAGACCCTATTTTTTTTACAACCCAATGAAGAAGAAGAACAGAATCTAGATGCTGGATGGTATTTGTTCAGAAAGAGGAAGAATGAGCATTCTTTAAAGGTGGTTAGTGTCATTTATCAAAGGATCACCAAAATGTATCATTTGGCAATTGCAAAGGTCGGTCCTGAAGCAGTTATCATCTCAGGCTCTTTTTTTTTTTTTTTTTTTCTATTAGTGTGTTTTTGCCTTCAATTATTTAGTAATTGCATACTTGTGAACAGTGAAGAATAATTGGTTTTGATAAATGCCAGCTGGGGAGGTGATTCTTTGTGCCTAAGAAAGCAGCTGGGAACACATACAGGTAATGACACCAGCAGTGAAAATTTTAATTCTACATCCTGACCCATAGCAAATTCTTTCTGTCAACAGACTGTTTTACAATGAAAAGGAAAAAGTTACAGCATATTGGCAACTGCTGAATTGAGTGCAACATCCACACACTCTGTACTGTTATATGATCTATGTTTCAATGTTTTGCTTCTTAAAAAATAACCTGATAAAGTTGAAATTATAACATGGTTTATTCCAGCAGCTAAATATCGCAGAATATGAATCTAAAATGACATAAATATGATAGATAGCGTCCTCCTACAAAATGCTGTTGCCCTTTTTGCTCAGGAAGAGGCGGCAGTGATAGCAACACAACTTAGCAACAAATCACACCATATGTATTTAATACAAATATATATATTAAAATCTGTCACGTAAAAATAGGCTGCCTGTTCTTCTGTTATTTTTTTCTTAAAACTTTGTTGAAAAACTTTCTGTTGATGATTCCTTGAAATTTTCTGTTTCTCTTGACACCACTCCAAGATAACACCATAAATTTCAAGGAATCAGCGTTGTTATTCTGATAACATTTATAAAATGTGGAGCTTCAATAGAAAAAAATAAGCTTACTGCGAATTAAATTCATTCAAAGATCATTGTAAAATTACAGAAATGACTAAATCAGAAACACTTCCTTTCATTGTAGAAGGTCACCTATATAGCTTTCCTACAAGCTAAAAAGACAACCCAGTCAACCAATGAAAAAGAGATGGAAAGCGTTATACTATCATTCCCTGCACAGTCATCCCAAAGGCAGGAGTCTGTTGCCTAGCAATTCTGACAGATGATTTACACTTTCCTGGGTGTCACACATACCATGAGGTCCAATAAAAAAACCTCAGGACACTACATTTTCTAATGTCAGAAGTATATTTTCCAGGCACACTATATCGTTGCTTGGAAGGGCTCATATTTAATGTTGCAAGCAAAATTGTTTTCCTCCTGGGCTAGCTCTTTCCTCTTTTCTACTACTTCATTCAACCCGCCTTAAATAATAATGTTTTGCAGTTTTTTCTTGATATCCTTGTCTTCCTGCTCTTTGAAAGAAAAGAAAGCTTCTTTTGGTGTTCCCCTTAGAATTACATTGACCAGTAATACCATGTTATGAATTTTGAAAACACTGTCAGTCAGAATTGGTTGCATTTACCAATTTAAAACAAATTTTGTTTCAAAGCACTTTGCCTGCCATCCAAGGTAATTGGAAAGCCAGTTTGAAAAATCTTTTAATGTGCTTTTTAAAATTGACCAAGGCTGCAGAGGCAGCTTCTTAAACAAAATATAATTAATTTCTATCTGTCTAAGCTGATCAGTGCAGGCTGACAGTCCCCCTGTATTCTTTGTTTTAATGCATGTGAATTTTTTTCAATAGACTACACCTCCCTTTCATCTCCCTCTTTTCCTTGTGTAAATTGGCACTTTCTGTCTTCTAGGAATCTCATTACCATGTACTGATTCTCCCTTGCTTCATAATAAAGGTGCCCAACTGATGTACCAGAAGAATTGTAAATATATATTTTTCTCTACCAAAGTTTTACTCCATATAAGCTTTTTGGTTACAGTGGTTCTAACATACCAGTAATTATCTGAATTATCCTGACTCATTAATTTTATTCAAGTCATTTTCATTCTAAATCTGTATTGCTTGGTGTTATATACTCACTAATATATTCCAAGGTGATACAGGTAACTTTTCCATTAATCTCTAGAGAGGCAATTAAGATAGATCCTAAAAGGACTGCATTACATCATCTGCAACTTTAAGTCAAAAACAAACAAAACAAAACAAAAATTACATGGCACAAAGATTTACTGCCAGTTCTCATATAGATGTCCTATGCCATCTTTGGTAGTTAGGAAGAGTTTTCCATCTACCTGGATGAGATCAGGCTTACCTGAAAACAAAACACAAAAAAAACTACCTGCTGCTTAAGCATGTATGTTTCTTCATCTAAAGTGTAATGCTAATTTTTTTCTGACCCTCAGAGCTATCACAAAGATTAATCCACTGTTTTTACAAAATACATAAGAACTGTCAATAGGAGAATCATTTCTCCATTTTTCAGCTTAGAACAACACAATACCACTAGTATAAGAAATTTCCTGAGGACTGGTGACTGTATGGGTTTGTTTTCTACTGTATCAGTGGTCATGGCTCACCCCAGCCAGTTATTCATCTCCAGAAAATGTTCCGCTCCTGTAATTTTGTTGCTTAAGTAATGCCTTATGCTTTCAGACCAAGTGATTGTAGCAGTCTAACCCTAACTGCAGCAGCAGATGAATAACATGTTTCCACTCATATCTTAGAATTCCCTCTGATTGCATACATATTTTAAAATTGTCCAAGAACAGCTCCTTCTGTTTGCCTCAGGCTTTTTTTTTTTTTTTTCCTGAAGAGGTTCATATTTTTGCAAGTGAAAATCAGCTGCTGGTGTTGAACTTCCACATGGCTGAATAGATCCCTTCCTTCTCCCTAGTGCTCTCCTCTGTTTCTAAATATATCATTGTTTATGACTGCTTTTTCACAAAGTAAAGCGGATGAAGAAACACAATAGAATTAGCAAAAAAGACATAGTGTATAGGAAGGAGGACTAGGACTTTCTAAAGCTGTTGCAGAACTCTAGAGTTTCTTACAAAGGGATGCTATTCTTTCCTTTTTTCATTAAGTTGGAATGGATACTAACTGTTTTGAGGTGTATCTTTAATCTTAAGGAAAGGTTAAAAGCAGCTCTTCCTAAGGGTTTTTGGAAATTGATGACAGTCAAAAAAAAAACAGCTGTACACTACTGGTTCTACTAGTTTTACTACTTTCACTACTTGTGAACTATTACCTTCTTTATTTTCATGGTTTAAAAAAGAAGTGGTGCTGTTGCTATGATGGTATACAAGACGCGTCAGCCAAATATCATGGAGTCAGAAAAATATCATTTTGCCAACAAGGGCAAAATAGGAAACTGAGCCAAACTAGAGAGGAAAAGAATGCATAGAGAAAGATGTGTTTCTCAATCTATTTCAACTTCAAAAACATTGAATTTGTCATTAAATACTATAGTTTTGTTTCAAAATATTTTGTTTAATGTCCCTGAATTCAGCTTTGTCCCTGAACTCAAACTTTGCATTGCTCTGCAGAGGAAAGAAGGTTTTGTTGGTACCAATTACTTTTCATAATTCTTATACTCCACAAGGAGAAACATGGCATGCATGAGGATTTTTACATAACGTTCCCTAATACTTCTGTTCATCACTACTAGCTTGGGCCTCAACAGAGTATGTCTGGCAGCATTTGCATAGAAGTCACAAAGTGACTAAACGTCTTAATGAATATATTTACAGGATATGACAGTAAACTACAATGCTGACAACTGTATTTTGCAGCATCCCTAGTTTTAAAAGAGTGAATTTCCCCGGACAAACTATATTGGCAGGTTTTTATTTTTACCTGAAGTTCTGCATTCTTCAACATATTTTATTCAGGCTGCAATGTGTCCTATTGTACAAAGGTGAAAAGTGTCAGTGATCAAGTTTTAGACAATGAATGTTGGGAGAAAATCAATAGTCTGATTAAAAAAAGAAAGCTCAAGAGGGTTCTAACCCTAAAAAGTTGATTTGTTACTTCACTATATCTCATTGAAAGAGCAAACTATATTAGTCTTTAGATTTACCAGGTGCATTACTCCTTGTGTAGTTTCAAAGGTATCAGCAGTAATGAGAAAGAAGATCTTTAGGTTAGCCCTGTTTTTCTCCTAATGTATATCAGTTAGATCTGTGGGGAGAAATACCCTATATTGTATCATGCAGGTGAGCTATAAATCCTGCAAGAGCAGGGGACTTCTTTGCACTAGTTCTGACCTTGAAGATTAGGTTGAAAAATTCTTTGTTTCAGATGTTTAAAAAATGTACTGTTCACAAGAGACAATGAGAACAAAAAGGATATTATATACAGTGCAGAAAGGAAAAATATAAGTAAATATGGGGGTGGGTATGTTTTGGGAAAGGATAATCAATTCAAATGCTAAATAGTAAAACAAAAGACAAAAACTTTTCAATATCTATTGAAAGTACTAAATAGATGACAAAGGAAAATAATGGTTTGTAACTTGAAAGAGCAAAAGTAAGATATCAGCTTTTACTAGCTAGAGTTTCTAATAAAAAGGGATGCTAGTGGCAGGGCATTAAAGGGAATAATATCTGAATTATATGTGAAAACATATTTTTGGAAATTTTCCAAATAGGAAAGCAGAACACAGAACACATTAGGTCAAGTATAGAGTAAGCAGAGTTTCAGTGCAAAGTACAGGCAGTGTCTGCACTAGCCATGAACTTTTGTTGATGAACCTCTATGGACTCTTTCAAGGAGGCAGGTTTCTGGGACTCCGTCCAACAAACCACTTACTGTGGACTTAACTTTAAACATGCAAGTCAACATGTTAGACTTAATTCATACAAAAGCACTGACTGAATATAACATTTATCATGACATAGCCTGATAGCCCTTGGTTTCAATAAGATTCTCCTTTGTCTTCAAGCTCTTAATAAATTTAGTCTGCTGCAAATCATTAAACTCTGACTCTGTTGCCTTTATACACACTATAGGCTATAGCCCAAAACCTCAGAGCAGTTAAACACCTACCTCATTGGAACAGCATGAGCAGTTTTGGTCTCCAATATCAAGAAAGATACATTACAAGAAAAAAAGTGCAGAAAAGAGCAGCAAACATGATGAGAGTTATGTTTTCAGGTAGGGAGAAACTACACAGTTGAGGAATCTTTATTTTGGAAAGGATGTATCAGAAGAGTATGATAGACATTCATAAAAATTAAGAGGAAAATGACAATTTCTTACTTATTTTTGAAATGGAAGAGATACAGGGCATCAATTAACTACCAGCAGCATGTTTAAAGCAAGTATAATGACATTCATGCACAATGTGCTTAGTATAGTTGTCGGGATTTTGAATATTAGGATCTACTAAATTTTAATGATCTGAATACAGCCTCTGGTTTGTGCCAGAAAATTGAGGGGCACTGTAAGGCACTGTATTTGCCTGAGCTTATATTCTTTTTGTAAGCATTGGCTCCTGGACACTGACTGAGACTATTAGCTAGATAGATCTTTGGTCTAATCTTACATGGCTCTTCTTATGCTAGAATCAATAGAAGACTTATGCACAAATAGTTTTGAGAATCTGTGCCCAGCAATGTGAAATCAAGAAAGCACAACACAGTTAAAAAGAGGTAAACTGGAATGTACCAAGTATCACAAGAAAACTGGGATTTAATTCATTTACACAAACATAAATCTAGAGGATGTTTAAAAGTCAGTAGAATTGGTCACACATTAAAACACTCAAGGAAACATGGCACAGTTGGTTGGAATTCTAAAATCTTTCCAGCATCTTCTGATTACTGCAATCAAAAAGGAGGTTTGTAAGAAAATCTTATCCTTTTTTTTTTTTTTTTTTTTGAGTAAACAATGACAAAACAAGGACTAATAGTCTTAAAACTCTGAAGAAAAGTGACTGAGAAACTCTAGTGGTAGATAATGAATAACACACTGGAGAAAGTTGTTCAGGGCAGCTTTAAGACAAGCCTAGACACTCATTTTTAGAAAGGGGTTAGTATCTAAGTCTATCCAATCTTTGAGTCCTTTGGTTTTCCTACATTTAGTTTTCCTACATATTAGTTATATTATATATTAAGTTGTACATTGTATATCAAAATATCTTAAGGACCAAACTACATTTTGTTTAGATAAATGTGCTGACTGAAGACCTGTTTATTGTTATTTATTAAGACAACGAATATTCTCAAACAAAATATTCAAACAAACATTAGCTATTTAGCTTCTAAATTGGGTACGAATAGATAACCTGAAGATACAAAGAGATTTTGCTGTGACCAAGTTTATGCACCAAGCCAAAAAGTGTCTCAGTGCCCTCTTAAATTAGTAAACCACAATTTTTTTTCAGAGATCATGTGCTGTAATAAGAAACAAAATAAAACACATCACAAAAGAAGGATTCCTTACATTAGTAGAATAAATTTATACATCTTCAATAGCCTCAGAAAATCCGGGATTGTGTTATCATACGGATCACATTTGATGAATGTTAGGGTCTGATCTATGACCACTGAATTCAAGGATTCCTTTCACTGAACCACGCCTTTGCACAATCATTTTTTTCAATCTGTTCATTTCTTCTTTCTTCTTTGAAATGTACCATGAGTTATAAATTTATTAGTAACCTTGGACTGTAAAGCTGAAAATAAAGTTTATTCTTTTCACTGTTCCACTAGCTGTGGAAATGGAAGAGCACAAAGTTCGTTCTTATTTCAGGATCTAAATTATGCCTACCAGTCCCATATTTCTAGTGGAGACAGGAGTGACTGTACTAAGAACTACATATTGATTTTAATTAGAATGGGCAGTCCACCATTAATATGAGTTGTGATGCCTCTAAAGCAGTTGTCAGAGAATAATTAATTAATAGCAAATTTATAAATTGAGAGTAGATCAAAGCAACCAAGAATACAGTAGTTTAATAATAATAAAACATCAAAAAACAACAAACCACAAAACAAAATGGAAACTGTAAGAAGCTTAAACTATTCATCAAGGCCAGAGAAAATTAAATAACACATTAAAACAGAATATCTATTGATATGTATTGATAGGTATGATAGGAAAAGCAAAGCAATATAGATAATAAACTAAATAAGATCAAACAAAATGAAAGTTGTGAAAATGGAAAATTAAAAAATATATTAAATATGCCCTACAATTATATATATGTATTCTTTAATGCTAACTGGTTAATAATAATAATCACAAATTAAATTACTGTATTTCTATTCCATGTTAACTTAGCTTGGAAGCAAACTCAGGAGTAGAGAGGCTTGTCATGATTCTAGATGTGCTGCTTTAAGGGAAAAAGCACCTATTTTTCATGCAGAATTCTCTGTTGATGAGATTAATAGTGTACTGCATTATAGTATTGACTTGAGCTTTTGGGCAAGTGGTAACCTAACAAAAATGGCTCAATGGGAAATAATCTTTTAAATGACATTTGAAATGGAATTTGTTATAAAGTCTATGGGGTGGTTTGACTTAAATGGAGTCATCAATATTACCCACCACATAACCCAAGTAATGAATTTCTTCATGTACCTTAGTCTCTGAAGAGAAACACATCCAAGGAATATGTCTTATCTCCCTAAAGTTTCCCTAGAGACAGCTATCTCTTTGCATGTAAGCGCTACTATTGGCCATAGAATAACCTAGGAAGCTCTACTTGAAGACATTAATAAACCAAGGTGCTATTTCATAAAGACAATTCAGGTTTGGTTTAATTTTAATTAGCTGGAATAAGATTAAATCCCTATGGGAAAATCAGAGTAAAGGGAAAGGACTAGGCAAAGAGTTGGTCAAGATTAGATTTTAGTGCAACAGCAAGGTGAAGCAAAATGGAAAGCCTTGTTGGATATCTTGGGAATACACTTCCACTATCAAAAACGATAGTGCTAAAATGAAAATTGAGCATTGTTGTCTTTAAAATACGGATGGTTCTGCAGCTTCTGTGAGGACATCCAGTGGAAGAAGCAGGCTCTCCTGAATAATTTCTGTGGCCTCAGGGAACTATTTCCTACAAGCTTCAATGCAAGCCAGATGCTAACATCTAGTACATAGCATTATAAAACTATGTTTGCAATATATAAACTTTAGACTGTATATACTGAATTTCTATTATTGGTAGAATAATTCTAGAAGAGTTTAAAATGGCAAGTCAAGCAGGAAGAATACAAATGTTATAGTTAAGTAATAGAAAAGGTTCTACCCCCTTTTCATTCAAATTTTCAGTAGTTCACAACCCAAGTGGCATGACAACCTACATTTTTTTGCATGTTTTTAGGCATTTGGTTTTATGACCCTTTGTTCATGGAGTCTGTATTGTATCAGTCCTTCAGGAAAGTGCAATAAGGTGCTGTGCTCATGAGAAATTTCACTTCCTCTGGTGTGACCAAAAATGACACTTTAGTAAAACTTCCCATTGCAATTTCTACAAGATTTGCAGTAGTCAAATTCCAATTGGATATTTTCATTCAGTTGACATAAGATTTTCATTGTGGTTCAGTGAGATAAGTTATTTAATTTTAGTTTGGAGCTATAAGTGAGCTATGAAGGGAGCTTTCTGAATATTTCATTGTAGAGGTGACTTCATATACCCTTATACAGGTGGCTGCCTGATGCGAGCAAGGTATACAGATTTTACAATCAGTCTGCAAAGTTAGTCAAGTATTTTGGCTTTCAGGGAGAGGTAGATGTAGAAATGCTAGCCAAAGAGTCATTAAAGGAGATCCAAATACTACCCTGAAGTATTAAATGAAATCCAATTACGTGTCATTCTGCTTCATTTATTTGAGATCCTCCCATATCATTGAGTTGGAGATAATAAATAATAGATTAACTGTATTTTTGCTATTGGGGAAGTCTACATCTTTAATTATCTCTGACATCTTATGTAAATACTGCAACTAAAAATAACAAGAATCATATAGAACTCTCCTCCCAGAACATAAAGTCCTTTGTACTTTGTCCCAAGTAAACATACTTGGGAAAAAACCTGAAATGCAAACCTTCAGCAATTCCTACTTTAGTATGACTATGTTCAAAGTGATGTGGAATCAGTTTGGAAAACTGCATCTGATTCAGTCCAGGAGAGGAAGTCATTTAATGGATACTAGTGATAAAAGATGGTCTACAGCGAGGATATGGCAGGAATCCTGCATAACCCTCACTCAGTCACAAATCCTAAAGTAGGCTAATTCAATCCAAGAAGCAGAGAATGCTAAGCAGGGAGCTCTCCACAAGGTTTTGCTAGACTGTCTTTGGCACCTTGATCATCCCACCCACTACATGTTCCCTAGTAAGAGTAATATCTCTATCACTTTCTGCTGTCTTCAAGAAATGTATGCTTTCATATGTCTATTTTATCTCACATATAATTTGCATTTCCCTGTGTCAAAGGGAGAGGATGAAGTCCCACATGTGCTAATTTTAATATCTTTGTTCTTTTCTTCCTCATGTAAGCAATGAAGAGCTCCTCTGGGCATTAGAGTTGAAAATCAATTCCTCTGAAATAATTTTAATTTCTCTGCATTTATCATGAAATAAACGCAGCAAAATTTGTCTCATTTGTCTCATATACACAGCAATTAGACATTCATGAAAGTGCATTTATGAGATTTTCCAAATTTAATCCCAATATAAATAAGTAATATCTAGGCACTACTGAACTGCATATTTTCAAAACTGAAGCTAATTCTACAGTTAACATTTAAACAACGTGTAGTAATATCCAGATGTATTTCTCTAATCTTTCTTCATAACATAATATTTTGTTCTGTGGTGTTAACTTTTAAAACATCAGTGATTGCAGACCATTTATCTTGCACTGGGCCTTGTTTCTTTTCTCTCAGGACAGTGGACAGTCACTTCTGCCCACTAAAGAGATCCTGATTCCATAAGGAAATATCAGAAATAATTAAGAAAACTCCTACAGTTCAGCGATAGAGAAGAATTCTATCTTCTGAAAGGTAAAACACATAACAAAAATCAGGTGACGGCTCTCTCGGTATTTACAGTTGGATGTGACGTCAGTCACAAGAGTAGTAATGATTGATTTTAACGGCAAGCAGCTGAGCATGCTAATTGACTTTAGAGACCAGTTACTTCACAAATGGCAAAGACCATTAAAACACTAGAATCAGAGCACTGATGACACAGAGGATAAAAAGATTTGAATCCCTTCCTTCCAGGTAAAATGCAGGGTTGTGCAGATTGGAATATACTCTAAAATGCAGTAATAATGTAATCATTATTACTTCTTTGCTTTTATTTATAGAATTATAGAATAGAATCATAGAACGGTCTGAGTTGGAAGGGACTTTAAAAATCATCTGGTTCTAATCCCCCTGCCATAGGCAGGGACAAAGGCAAGATCTCAAGATTTATCAAAAATGAAGTAGATTTTGTTAAGAGCTCATAAACTTAAAAAAAAAATCATAACTAAAAGTTAGGTAAGGAACAACAAAATATAATTTCAAAACTTTTGATAAGACACTGTATTTAAGGTTTTGTGAAATCATAATGAAATTGAAATCATGATGGAATAAATTTTTACCCAGAGTTACTGAAATCTTTGTAAAGTGGCCCCTCTAAAGAGTGTCTATTTTTCCCTCTCCCTTTTGTCCAAGCAGATAGAAGAAAAAGAAGTAGAATGTGGGTAGGAAAAATGGAGTAAAAAAAAAAAAGAAGATAATGAAGAAGATTTTTAGAAAATAAAAATAAAAAGTGAACAGTGTTTTCTAGATTGCTCACCTTTTTTCTCTTTAACATAGTTTAGATCACTTCCTTGTTAACTCAGGTATATTGGGGATTTTCTGACATTTATTTCTTTAGGACTTTCTTTAGGAGATGTAAGTGATCTGTTTGTCAGTGCTTCCATTTCGTGATATTTTTCCACTTTCAAAAGATTATGTGCAAGTCATGTAGCAAGTGACAGTTAAAATTTCTATATTTTGTCAAATATTCTATGTACAATAATTCTGAGTTTTCAGTAATTTGTGTGCTTGTATATATGACTGACCACAATTCTGCCCTTTGCCAGTACCAGGAGACTGTACCAGAAAATCAAATGTATAAATCTATAAAGCAAAAATATGTGTATGCAGCTCTTTGTGTTAAGTTGTATATAAGACTGTTTGAGAATATATGAATGTGATAGCTTTTCACACACTAGGACTCAATCAATCCTATATTTTTCAACTAACTCTCATACCATTACAAGTAATATATTTCACATACTGCGTGAAGCAACAAATGATCATCAATTTGGGATTCAACATTCTTTGACAGAATCTGTGGTCAGAAAGCCAATATGCTTTTCTATCAGTTGAAGAAGACAAATTCTCCTTTTGCAATTAAACATTTTTTGTCATCTACTGAATTTTCTGTAAATGAAAATAGGAATGTCTCCAATTTTTATCAACTCTACTTAGGTTTGTAGAATAAAACGTCATGTCTTAATAACATACCTCTGGTTTCAAAGTCAGGAGAGATAACATTAATCTCTGCAGGAAAGAATCATGCAATTTAGGATACTCTAGATTGCAGGTTTGTGTTCATATAGGAAATATTTTTCTCAATCAGACACTAGCTCATAAAGAATGAAGTAGAATCTGGTTTCCCATCAGATTCAGGAGCCCCACAGTCTAACTCTAAGATGTGTTGTATAGTTGGTATTTGCAAACAACAGTCAGGCTGTTTTGCAAGGCTGCAAACAGAATCTTTGTTTCCATGTAGGAAATCACCTGTTGTAGGCCAAGAGCTGCTGAATGTGATGTATTATATTTGTTTAAGTTGGCTCCGTTAGCATGCCTAGCAGGGAGCAGTGGTGTGGCCAGCTCAGGCTAGCTTTAAGTAATCTATCAAACAAGCAGCAGATGTGATAACAGCTGTCAAAGTTGCAATTTAACATACAGGGGACTGTATCTTCAGTTGTGGTTATTTGAGATAGAACCATTGGCTCCAGTGGAGATATGTCAATTTGAACTATGAAAGAACATGATCTACAATTCCTATATATCAGTCCATTGTTATGTATATAAAGCTAGGAGTCCATAAATAGATATAAATTTTATGTATTAGAATTATAGAATCATAGAATGGCCTGGGTTGAAAAGAACCTTAAAGATCATCTAGTTTCAACCCCCCTCCTCTGGGCAGGGTTGCCAACCACTAGAGCAGGCTGCCCAGAGCCACATCCAGCCTGGTCTTGAATGCCTCCAGGGATGGGGCATCCACAACCTCTCTGGGCAACCTGTTCCAGTGCCCCTAGAGAAAGATTATTAAATTGAGATTTCAGAATTCTGAACCCATTAGGCCATAATATTAACCAAATATCTGCGTTTGTCAAGAATTAGTAAAATATATATTTGTCAGCATGTATGTGTGTATAATAGGTTTCCTCCATCACTAAGTGTAATAAAGTCAAAGCACTTATATCAGCACATAGCATCCTGAGGTTGTAAGAACAGCTGTTAGGAGAGGTCAGACCTTCTCCTGAATTGTACAAGGAGGCAGCATATGTGTTGTTACCTCTTGTCCTTTGGGGCAAGTTCAAGTTCTAGGGAGATATAAAAACACTGAACCAATATTGCTCACAGAAGTATTTTGGTAACTGCAGGAAGTTCTGGCTGTTGCCCCCTATGACACATCTTTGAAGAAACCATGTGTTGCTCACAGACTGTTAATGTTCAGGTGTCAGGAAATACCCATTCTGGGAACAGGCTCTAATTGTAGTGTCACCTTTCCCAGAAAAGTTAGATATTTAGATTTTAGAAAAAGTTTTGGGTAATGACTAGAGAATAACATTAGACAGGCATGCACTCTACTCTAGGGAACTAAAAAATAAGCAAGATGGTAACTAAAAAGAAAGTAGTATAACTGACATTAGAGAACAAACTTCAAAATCATGGCTGCTTTATAGTCTTCCCAGTGGCCATGAATATGTTAGAAAATACAGCTGGAAAAAGAAATTTTTTTCTTTCATCTTTTTTTTTTTTTCACATTTTCATGGGAAAAGAAATAAGACAGAAATACCTCCAATCACAACAAAGAAAGAAAAATAGTGACCTCAGCAAACAAAAAAGGGCCAGATTCTGGGCTGGTATAAATCAGATGTCGAATGCCTGGCCTGGGGCATCCTGCATCATGTGAAAGAGCTTGCACTGTTGTATGCTGTCTCACTTACTCTCACTGCATTTCCATGCAACCCCAACTATAGTTCTGTAGGGTGTTTTGTTCCAGATTCCAGGCTTTTGAATGCTGAAGTCATACTAGGCAGAAGCAAACCTCAACGTAAGGTTTTGTACGATAAAAATAGAATCTATTCTAAAGCGCAGTTGGCCAAAGCAAAACTTTTTCTACCTACAGCCAATATGACTATCTCTCCCTGCCAGCACAGCATAAAGCATAGTAAAAGCCAAAAAATCTATGGAAGTAGAAGGAAGCAAAAATCTTGTGCCAGAAACCTGCTCTTTTTGATTTATTTGATTTCACCTTCACGGCAAACAAGACAACTATTTTTTACACAGACTCGTTTTGGATTGACTGCAGTAGTATGAAAGAAACAATAATTGATTTCAATAATTAATTCCTGCTCACTAAAGTAATGATGCTGTTTATGCACTCTTCCTAAAGCCAAATAAAAAAAGAATGTCAAGTCAGGAGTGCATAAACAGCAACATTACTTTAGGGAGCAGAAGTCCCCTAACATACTGTTGATTTGGAAAGGGCTTTTTCTTACCCCCAGGCTATAAGAATTGTATTTTATATTCCCTCATGCTGCCTCATGATGACCCCAAGATTCTCTCAGATTTATAAAACAAAGGAAACAAAGTGGTGAATTAACTGTTTTGACAGCAGAGAAAGAGCCACAGAATTCAAAAATATAGTTTCTACCAAGTTCATCAAAATTCTCCAAAATGTTGAAATATGCTTCAAGAAATATGTTGAAGTACTGTAAAATTCAAGTGAGAACATAAATGAAAACATTCTGTGAGGAATTTTTTTCATTTATTACCTTTTTTTCATGGGACTAGAGTTGTCTTTCTACATTTGGTGGCCTTCTACAATGGGGGAATAGCTTTGGTGGATAAGGCAAGAGCAACTGACATCATCTACCTGGACCTGTACAAAGCATTTGACACTGTCCCATACAATATCCCTGTCTCTACATTGGAGAGACATGGATTTGACAGATGGACCACTTGGTGGTTAAAAATTGGCTGGATGGTTGCATTCAGAGAGTTGCAGTCAACGGCTCGATGTCCAAGTGGAGACCAGTGATGAGTGGTGTCCCTCAGGGGTTGGTACTGGGACCAGCACTGTTTAACATCTTTGTTGGTGACGTGGACAGTGGGATCAAGTGCACCCTCAGCAAGTTTGCTGATGACACCAAGCTGAGTGGTGTAGTTGACACGCTGGAGGGAAGGGATGCTGGAGGGGACATTGACAGGCTTGAGAGATAGGTCCATGTGAACCTCATGGAGTTCCATAAGGCCAAGTGCAAAGTCCTGTGCATGGGTCAGGGCAATCCCAAGCACAAATACAGGCTGGGTGGGGAGTGGACTGAGAGCAGCCCTGAGGAGAAGGACCTGGGGGGGTTGATTGATGAGAAGCTCACCACGAGCCAGCAATGCATGCTTGCAGCCCAGAAAGCCTTGGCTGCATCAAAAGAAGCGTGACCAGCAGGTTGAGGGAGGTGATTCTCCCCCTCTGCTCTGCTCTCATGAGACCCCCACCTGGAGTACTGTGTTCAGCTCTGGGGTCCACAACATAAGAAGGACACGGAACTGTTGGAGCAAGTCCAAAGGATGATCCACAAGGATGATCAGAGGGCTGGAGCACCTCTCCTATGAAGACAGGCTGAGACGGTTGGGGTTGTTCAGCCTGGAGAAGAGAAGGCTCTGGGGAGATCTTATAGCAGCCTTCCAGTACCTAGGGGGGCCTACAACAAAGCAGGAGAGGGAGTCTTTATCAGGAGGTGCAGTTAGAGGACAAGGAGTAATGGTTTTAAACTAAAAA
>VXAA01006474.1:958698-982456 GCA_013399115.1 Anseranas semipalmata
ACTGTGAGGGTGGTGAGGCACTGGAACAGTTGCCCAGAGAAGCTGTGGATGCCCCATCCCTGGAAGTGTTCAAGGCCAGGTCAGATGGGGCTTTGGGCAACCTGGTCTAGTGGGAGGTGTCCCTGCCCATGGCAGGGGGCTTGGAATTAGACGATCTTTAAGGTCCCTTCCAACCCAAACCATTCTATGATTCTATATTGTTATCTCAGCAGATAAAGTAGAGAACAGAGTAACTTCCCATGATTAATGTTGTATCTTCTTTGCTGAGGTTTTCCATAGTAGTCATTCTGATACCCATCATGTATGGCCCACCATGGGTTTATCAAGCAAAATTCTCAATTTTTTTTAAAGATTATGTTGTTCATACATGACCACTGGATGCACCCAGTCTCTGCCAAACTCTTTTCAGTGGCTAGCCCATTTCATACCAAAATAATTTTGCTATCACATGCCCACATTATTGTTATCTTGACAGTATTTCAGTCCACGTTTTTCACTTATCTGGAATTTATTGCTTAAATCTGTTGTAATATCAAGGTTTTATTATTAATGTTACACCTGTAAAAATGGTATAACATAAATACAGAGTGATCCCTTCTTATACACATATATCCTCCATTAACTCCACGCAGGTACAGAACTTGACCTTGTGTGACTCCACTGGTCCCTTGGTGAGGAGGTTCCTGCTGTATAGATCAGACTAAAAGGAAAACTAGACCAGATGTTTTTACTATTAGATAGATTAGCCCAAAACTAAAATTAGGAAAACATACTGGATCTGATTTACTATCAGTCTATGATCTGTTGCTGCACAGGGAGCAATGGATAGTACGGCAGAGGCAAATAGCAATTTATTACTGTGGGCATGGGAGTTTCATACCCTCACCCCTGACTGCTCTAAAAATGCTGAACAGAGGGCCCCAGTCTGGTGATGAAAGCTGTTTTTTGACAGTAAAAGCTGAGTAAAAACAACATGAAATCATTTTTAAAAAGGTGCATGAGAAAGTACTGACGGAAATACTTATCCTCACAAAAATTGCTTGTCTACAGATATATAAACAATATAATTTCAAAGTTTGCATTGAGTGTTTCCTTGAAAAGATACATTTTCCTGAGGTATTTTGGTGAGCCACCACACAGTAATATGCACATGATTCTGTTCTTGGTTAATAAGACCCTTTTTTCTTGCATTATATTTTATCAGAACTTTGGATAAAAACATAAACTTTTCATTGAATGTTTGTATTTTGGCATAAGTAAATTACAGCATGAAAAGTTCATGCTCTGAGGCAAGCCACTGAAAAGTTTCAGGAATATAGGAGATTTTGTCACATGCTTATTAAAAAATTCTTACATTCATACAGCAACTGCTATAAGAGACTCTCAGGCTGTTTTCATAAAACTTAATCAAGCTTCCCAGAACCCTGTGAGCTAGGTAAAGATGGTTATTGGAGTTGTTTAAAGCTTTTCAGCCAAATATTTTATTCACCAGACATGTAGACTCAGGTGGACTGACACTGTTTGTGGATTCGAGCTTAGTTTATATAATTGCTTGCACTGAAAACTCTGTGTGTGTGAGAAACTGTGTATGTGGGACAGTTTTCAAAAAGTTGGAATTTAAAGAAAAATATACAAAATTAAATGCAACTGTCATTGGTTTTGAACAAAATGAATCTGGGGAATTTTTATGACATCAGGGATACAACAAGAAAAGTAAATGTTTGCAAAAGGTTATTTTAATTGTTCAATTTGATGAGTGAAGTAAAAAAAAAAAAAAAAGTGCTCTAATCATCATCTCTGTTTTGTGTGTAAGTGAATTGAAGCCTTGCATGTGATTATCTGGCATGGCAAAAGCAGAGGCAAAGCTGAGAATGAAATTAAGTTTTCTGTTAGCAGCCTGCTGGGTGGTTTCCTGGGTGGTTTCCTATTGGCTCACAAAGCACTACATCCTTCACAGTACCAGGTACTGGGTCCTGAATATTTAGAATTTTGTTTTTGTTTAGGGAACAACAGTACGAAAGTCATTTTCTGCCTGTGTTAGGTAAGCGCTGTATCATGTTTCTGATTACAGCAGTGGCAGGAGTTGTCCACACACCATCTCAGGCAAATCATTATTATAGTAATCATTCTTCTAGTACAAAGGTAGCACAGACCCATTTATGCTCTAGCCAGGCAATCCTATTTCTCTGGTATCTGGGTTAAATACTTGATCACAGTAAGGGTTGCCAGGTAGCAGCAATGCTTATAGCAAGTACTGAAGGTAACTTCAAAATGTACACTTAAGGACTCTGCAGCTGGTGTTTAAAATCTGTTCTAGAGCAGATGGGGAATACTCTCTCAGAAGTACATGTTCACTTCTGAAACTATGCTAAGCTTTCCTAAATACTACTTCTGCTGGGACTCCGTCTGCTATACAGAAAAAATAAAATAAAATAAAATAAAATAAAATAAAATAAAATAAAATAAAATAAAATAAAATAACATGAAGGTTTTTGCTCTGCCATTAGATCTCCAATCTGTGGTCATCTGCATACACAGTCCTTCATATTTGAAGCAGTTCAACCAAAGTGTGTACTGCTGCACTCTGAATGGTGTGCTCCTACACACCTTGCTGGTCTTGGTGAAGCAAGGGGTCTCCAAAGCAGTGCAGCAATCACCATGTCTAACCTGGCAAGCTGTCAGCTTCAAACCACTTGTAAATAAGCCATTTCTTGTACATTATATAAAATATGTTATTGCTTGGTTTTTTGAGACATGCTTCCACTGCAAAGGGAGAAGAGTTAGCTTTGGAGGGAATTATGGTAAGAAAGAAGCTGGTGAATCAGTTTTCTGTTTGCCTTCGTCAGTATTCCTCACACATTCTCTGTCCCACCAAACCTGCAAACAAGCAGTAATAACACTGTGACTGCCAACTTGTTAACTCTCACCTAATCTATCCCTGGGCCTCTTCATCCACTTTTTATCACACCTCACCTTGTTCTGTTTATAATCAGGTTCACTGCAAAATATGACATTTGTTAGATCTCTATGACTTGATCATGTCCAAATATTACCTATATTTAATCTAAGATAAATATGCACATTTATGAGTGTGTATAAATGCAACGTGCGTTCTCGCTGCGACACAATTTGCAGTGAGAACATACTACATCTGGTTAAATCTAAGGAACTTAAGCAATCATAAATATTAGATGTGAGCAATATATTAGCATAAGTATTAGAAAGATTCTTGTCATTTGCAAAGCTACAGTGAAAAACGTTTCAGAAACACAGATTAGCACATTGGAGGCTTAAGGAGTCAGAGAGGCTACTTAAGAAGACGCTGTCTGTTCATTGAAAATGAACTAATGACAGATGCATTTTCTTCCTGAGCAAACTGACTGTTCCTGTTATTATTGCTTCCACCTACTACTCTGCAACCTTGCCTTTCCACACCTTTGGAAGTTTAAACAAGGATTAGACAGAGAACCAGAAAGGTTTTTTGTTGTTGTTTTTGCTGGCTGTGGGTATTTTAAGTGAAGATTCCAACTGATATTCCACAACAGAGGGGCTCAAATTAAGGAGATTTGCTGACTGTTAAAGTTCCATTTCCATATCAGAGGGAGCAGCAGTGTGACACGCTCTGCATCACAGCAGTGCCGTCTTGGCCAAGCTCCAAGTGAGCGAGGGCTGACTTAGATCTCAGTGGGTGGTGACTATTACACATTTTGGGGAGGCTATTTAAAACTGGCATGTGAACTAGTTCTATCAGAGAGGAGAAAGTACAGGTAGTAAAGTCACCCTGTGACATCTGCTCTCCTGCTGTGGGTTAACACACAGAAATGGAGCTAGCTGAAGCACAGAACCATTCACAAGAGGGAAATCAAACAAAACAAATTGGAGATAATTTGATGTTGTTGAAATCAGAACTGTCACACCAAGAATTCCTATGAAGTAGGAGCTGTAAAGGGCTTCTGCTGCGACTAAGCATTTGGCAAAACAATAAGATCACTGCAGACCATGCCAGAATGATTATTTCTACCCCTTAAACAGATTGAAGTTTTTGAGTAAGCATTTTAGGAGACAGTCCTGAAAATGATGACCATTTCTTGTTAAATGAATGTCTACAAGCCAAATTTGCCTTAGATTTACAATTCCTTATAAGAATAAAGTTGACATGACTAGGAGCAGGTGAAATATTTTTAAAATACAAATGAGTTTATCACTGTATAATGTCTAGACTCATCTTCAAATATAAACCCTCTCTACTGTTAACAGCAGGATACAGGGCCAGGAAGAGAACTGCCGCTTCACTGATGTTGGTCAAAACCAAATATTTCTTAATCGAGTTGCTGTAAAATGTTTAAAATACACAAAACACTTCAAATGAAGTGCCATAAAATTACCATTTTTAATATGTTGTCGTAAGGAATTCCATGTTCACTAACACATACTCCCCATTTTGTTGAAGTATGAAGTTACTATGAAGTAACCATGTTAACTCAGATACTACTCTATAGTGAATCTACACCAAGAAAAATAATGCTTTAAGATAAACTACTGAGGGTAGCTGATAGTAACCATCAAGGGGAAATTTTTTGTTATACTTTCACACCATTCAACTAACAGCAGAAACACCATTTTCTTATCAGTACTTCCCAGAGTCACAACATTATTAAATAAATAAAATTTTACCCAAGTTTGTCATAAAGTCTGTGTTAAAATGAAACCAAATGAACTCTTTTATCTTGAAGGGATCCAGTCTCAAGAACTGGAGGTGACAACTGTGACATTTGTTGATAGCAAGTATTACCTCAAGGCAATTGGAGATGATGTAACCAGCTGTGGGGCTAATTGACTTAATAATTAATTAATAGTAGTGATTCCACTGAGATAATGAAAAGTACAGCAAATTACAAGAAATTATCATCAAAAATTCAATAATATACAGGTTCTTGCAAAAGAATCTGTTGGAGCAGACACACTTTCTGTATGAAGGTGACAGGTACCAAATCAGGCTATTGGTAGTAATAATAATTAAAATGCAACCAGATGGGAATTTGGCTAGCTAACATATGGACTAATAGAGACCATAACATTAATCTAGTAACTGATAGGTATTTCAAAAGTAAAGACATAGTTAAAAGCTGAATATCAATGTCACTACAACAGTACAAATACAGATCTGCATTTTTCTACTGAAAATCTCAGCAAATGGTGTAAAAATATACTGACTATCAATAAATTCTTAAGCATAAACACACAGCTAGTTTTGACAGAGACCAACTTTAATTGCAGCCAACAGCACAGTGCAAACTCATGGCATGCAGAATCATCAGCTATCCCTGAACAGGCCAGATTACTACTTACTTAGGCAATAGGAGTTAAAATCCTTTGTCCAGATGCTCCTCTCTGTATTAATACAACAAAAATCCCAAAGAGAAGCCCCTAAAATCTTGGAAGAGAAAATATGACTGTCTGTTGTTCCTGACCTATCTGCAGATTCAAAATTCAACTTGCCAAGAACCTGGATTTACTAAATGGCTGGTCAAAGGATGAGACAAAGTCAACAGCATTGTCATCATCACCTTTGAAAGAAGGAAAGCTAGCAAGAATAGAACAAACGCACCAGTACTATCTGCTAAATTTACAGGAACATTATATACCTCACATGATTTCTTTGAATAAGAACATCCAATGGTTGCACAGACCCAGCAGGTTATATGATCTTCTCTGTGATGCTGCTATTTATTCTTTGGAGGGAAGGAAATGGACAGAAATTTGGCCATGTAGATGTCACGAAATTTATGAGGGTAGTTTTTCCTCCTGAGGACTTTTTATACTGGAAGCATTCTATTGTATCATTCTTACTGCATTTAAGATTATCATTTTGTTTCTTATCTATTCAATAGGAATATGTTGGTACTGCCTAAAGAAAAATTTGGGTAATCGTTACCAATAAATAGAAACTCACTGATTATTCTACATAAGAAATACATTTCTAAATCTCAGAATTTTCTAACACTGGTTATTTTTTTATGTAAAACAGCCAATATTAGAAAAAGGGGCTATCAAATAGTAAACTGTTAAAATACTTTGAAACATATGATGAAAATATCATTTAGATTGAACCTCAAGAGTGTGAGGGTATGATTAACACTGCTGTACAATGAGCTGTTTGTGAAATCAGCAGTCCAAATTTCTTTACCCGTTTATGTGTAAGATGTAAATCTAATTCCCATTCAGCTGGTTTTCTTTGACTTAAGTGTAGGGTAAACAAATTTGCTCTAACTCTGTAGGCAGTTCTCTTTGTGGCTGACTTCTTACAGCGACTGAATTTCCTGAATATAGAGTCCATTATTTCACTGTTAGTGATTGCACAGATTTTTGGAACCAGATAATTCTGCCATTTGCAAATAACGATATGACAGGGAGGAAACCTTATTAATGTCTGGTATTGTACCTGAAAGTAATCATTCTGTAAACCCCTTGGAGTTCATGGCACTTCAGTTTTGCTATACTATGGATATTGGGTTTTATTCTGATGTCATCAAGACCATTCTAGTATTGCTGAAACTGATGAAATTAAAGGATTACTAAATGTTTATACAAGAGTAAATATGTTCTCAATTAAGCCTTTCACTTTTAAAGTGTTATTCCAGTAGGACAGAACACGCTGATAACCTGTACAGGTGTTCTGTTTCCTGGATATTTAATCTTTATCAATCTTTCATTGTCTAATTGGGCTTATGTAATGTGTCAGATGCAGTGGTGGAATGTGGGCAGTTCTTACACACATGGAAGATGAACATGCTAAAAAAGAGTTATGCAGGATTTACATTATTAAAGTTAGCATAAATTCACAATGCTGTCAATTCCATATTCTGCATCTAAGGTAAGTATACCAAGGATCTGAATGTTTAACCTTTCTTAACCAATTGTTCCTTCTATTTATTATTTAGCAATTAACTGACTTTTTTGGTATATAATTCTGTGTCAAAAATCTTCTCACAACTATGATTTATACATTTTTTTAATGTATTATGTTTTTCAGGCAGGTTATTCTGTTTACACATATGGACAACAATATGTCATTTTTAAATTTTATTCTTCCTGGTGTTATCATAAGTTTTGACTGTGTTGTTTTGAATCGGCAAATAATTTCAAGGTTGCTTTTTTTTTTTTTTCCTCGTAAAGCATAACTAAAGAAAAGTGAAGTTTTTTGCATATAGGAAGTTGTGAGTAGTCAATTATCTCATTCTTCCAATGCTTGGTTCATTGGAATATGGTGAATTTCATAACTTTTAACATTTTGATCATGTAAATGATATCATACTAGCAAAACATGATTGGTGTTGATTCTGTCATTTCTTTTAAAAAGAAAATTATTTTTACCTCCACGCACAATGTTTGACATCTGACTGAACTCTCTCCAGGTTTCCTTCATTAAACGCTGCATGAGTATTCTACATTACACATATTGGTTGTCTGCTGTAATTAGTATTGGCTGTCATTTCTATAGAAAACATCAGCAGTTATCAATGATTCCTAATGCCATCTTAATACTGATATGCTGCAGCTACTAATGGCAGCCATCAATCACAGTTCTCGCTGAAAATTCTTCATTTAGTCTTAATAAAGAAAAAGTGAAATTCTCTCTTGTCTAATGATTGCAAACCAAACTTCAATTATGGATCAGTATGCCCAATCTTTTGGTAGCGATGAAATAAATGATTACAAAGCAAGAGATAGGTTGGGATTTGGGTTGCAGTTATAGGTTACTTACAGGTAACTTATAGGTGCATTTTTAAGGAACCAGGAGGCAAGAAAGTTGACATTGCAAGAGAAAAAGCACAGATTTGGTCCTTATAAAAAGTTAGGAAAAGCAGAGTTCCCTTTAGGTAAGTGTGTTGTTGATGAAGAACAAGGTGCTGAATAAATAAACTTTTTCTAAATGTTTGTTTATATCATGTTCATAAAAAAAACAATTGGCTGTGCATCTCTAACAAATAAATTTGACAGTAACCAAAAATATCTCAGTAGGCCTCATCAGCATATTCTTTTGCTGGAAACAGAAACAATAGGAAAGCTCTTGAATTTTGGCTAAGCGGTTGAGTTTGAGACTACTGAAATATGCTCTTCTATGTTGGATAATTGTCTGTAAGAAAAAACAGTAAAAGCCCTGCAGGAGTTACTGCTTCTAAACATCCTAAATGAGAGTGAAATAAACAAAAATGCAACCAACCATGAGATGACACAGCTCAGATTCAGGAATGCAATCAAGCCTAGTACTAATGTTTTAGAATTCCACTCTTCTTGAGTAGAATCTGCTCTTTGGAATAAATTCTACTGTGCAAAACTGGTACTCCAACAATGACACCAAGTATGAGAAAATTAGAAATTGTGTATGTATATGTGAAAAGTTTCAAGAGAAAATTAGAAGATTAAAGAGACTCCAAAAACTTTCAGATTCAAAAATTTCTGAGAAATATAGATGTGTTTTTTGACTAATTATAGTGTCAGATAGAATATTTGAACTTAAAAAGATTTAGACCAAAGACACTTTTTTCACTCTCTACCAAAATGTGATTTGGTTGGTCTTCAGCATATATGAAGGCTAGATTTTACATTTTTTTATGTAACTAACACTTCATAAGGATTTCTACTGAAATTGATGATAAAGTTCGTAGTGTTCTAGATGTGGAATACACAAACTATTCATAGATCAAGTGCAACCTGTCATAACAATTATACTTTTGGATTCAAAAAATACACTTTAAATTATCTGAAAAACACCTGAAGAGTGTAAAAATGGGGAAATTGTCTGCTTTTTCCAGTGGGACTAATAAAAGATAATACCTTGACTTATATGACCTGCCTTGCTAGTATCTTAATATTATTGTGTCTACAATATCACCACTCATACTAGCTAACTGTATATACTGACATTGTACCTCTCCTGTGAGAATGAATTGGCCAAATATTTATACACATTATATTTTCTATATATATTTGTGTTTTACCCATTTTGAAAAATAAAATATAAACATTCTGGTAAAAAAATCTGTTCTCCCCGTCACATCACAGTGAAAGACTGAATCACTTTTGCCTTATTTGATATGGTGTGTATATACATGTATAAAATACATTAAAGGTCTTTGTTTTACTGCATCATGAAATTAAAAAGCATGCAGTCTCTGTAATTACATTGTCCTTTGCCGTCTCTTTAAAAAAGAAAAAGACTGTGTTCAAAATTTCCCCCTGTTTTATTTGCACCCTATTAACAACTGTTACTAGAGCTTTAATTATGCCCCTGTGATTGCAGAGATGCGGCTGACTTGTGTCATTTTCCTCCCAGGGGATGCTTTATAATTACCAGCATCCATCGTGGCTGCCTGTAAGCTGATGCTTTTTTATTACCAGTTCAATAATCACTGCATCCTTGTGAACATCTGCTCTACAAGCCATGCATCGGAGGTCCCAGTGCCTGTCACTCGATGCTCCCTTGCTGTGGCGACCCTTTTGCCCTCACCTTCAGTTTATATCTAATTTGCTTAGCAGAAGCTTCATCCAGATTGCCTCACAGGAACGCAATTAATGCTCCAGATTTGCAAACAAAGAAATTTTCTCTCTTTTTTTTTTTCTTTTTTTGTCTTATTATCTTAATGTCATATCCTATAATTTGTATTCACAGCAGGGTGAATCAATGCAAATCCAGAGAAAAATATATTATTTGGTTGGTTATCTAGCTACATAATGAAAAGTACATAAGTGGTGAGGATTTTTTCTCCATGAACATCCATACAGAATTCTCAAATAAATTTTAAGGCTTTGTGCATGTATTTTCCTACATAAAATTTGGGAAAGCAAGAAAATGTTGTCTATACAAGAATTATTCAATACAAGAATTTAAAAAGCAGGAAATCTACCACTTTTGTAACTACATTATTGCTTATGTTTATTTTTATATTTATACAGAAGCACATAAAGTCTGAGTGAATGTCTTTTGGTGAATGAGGATTATTGTTAGTTGCAGATACAGGTCATGTAGAGATATCCAAAGTGGTAGGGAATACCATCAGGTAATTTGTCTAGTTGGTTCTGTCACTCATAAGTGATGAAGCCTTTAAGCCATGCAGACTTCTGCCAATATTTATTTTATATTGGCCTACCTCATCATGCCTTCCATAGCCTGGCAATGTACAACAGACCTTCAAATGAAATGTAGTGAACACTTTTGGTACAAAATCAGTAATGTTAATGATACTTTCTAAATGTTACCGTAATTTATACATGACTCTGATTAAAGATTGTCATTTAACCTAGAAAAATTGTTGGAGTAGTGAACACTGATACTATATCTTAGAAGGAAGGATGCCAGAAAATTAGTAAGTATTGTGCAACCATTTTGAAAAGCAGTAAAGTACTAACTGTGAAGCACATACTTTTTCTTTGTGGACACTTCTCTATATAGTTTCTGGTAATTTCAGCCTTATTTCTTGTTGATTGGAACTATGTCATATAATATGATCATTGCTTGCAACATGTTATTTGCTATGTTTCTATAGCAATGCTTTAGATATGAAATTATTCAAAGGTTTGAAAATAGCCATCAAAGCACTTATTAAAAATCCTGTGGGCCACCTCAAATGACTATAGCTATAACTGCTGTGCCTAGGATGGGCCTAAAGTACCATCACAAAAGAGAAGAGAAAGTTCTTGCTTGGGAGAAAGTGGTTATATAGCCATAATTCTTAAAACTGCATGGAAGCCTAGTGGGATTTGAAATCAAGAGTTGGTCAGGGAGGCATTTGTGTGCACTTGTAGAAAAACACTACCTCATAACATCCATCCAAAACCTGTGTTACACGCCCTGTCTATGCATGTGTCAGGCTTTTCTGACAGCTAATTTGTTAAAATACTGTCTAGACTGGTACTGGATTAGGGAGAGAAATTTGAATTACCTGTCTGACTGCCTTGATTAAAAAAAAAAAAAAAAGAAGAAGAAAAAAAAGAAAAAAAGAATAAATTATTGGCATGGGTTATATTGCATTTAAGTCTATGTACTTCATGGCTGATATGACAGGCCTCACTAAAAATTAATGGTCAGGATATTGTAATGTACTCTGGTCAGGGGTCAAAGGCCTCTTTAGTATAAAATAGAGGCCATCCTGACCTCTGTCTATCTTTTAAGTCCACTCCTAAGAGCAAAAGGGAGGAAGAGTCCAGCTGCTTCCCCTCCAGGCTTACCTCCAGACTTTTAAAAGTTACTCTAGTAAGACAGCAGTCTTCTCATAAACCACAGCAAGGGCACAACCAAGATTTTTAACCTTGCTTCTCTAGCAGAAATATCTAGAAGGGTGCAGCAAACCTACACCAAACATACAAAAACATATATCTATATATATAAAAATATATATATACAAAACCACTATCATGGAAACATATCCTTAGAGATGGCACGCCAGATACCATTCTTGCCCATGGTCTGCCTGTCTGGCAGATTCTAAATGAAATCTGAACTCAGGCAAGGATCCTGCCTTGCAGGGAGATCTGGAGAGCACACCAAGGCACCACTAGCATGCAGAGGCATTGCAACATCACTTATTGCCCTCCTTGAGCTGGATGAGTGGCTGCAGGTCTGTAGCTCACTCACTGCAGGCCTACCCTTGTGTCTCTTGCCAAATCTGAAAATACAGTCTTGCTAACAGGTCCTGCAGCTGCTACAGCTGCCGCTGGTGACCCATAAATCTGCCTTTGTCTTTAGTAGGTGCTCTCTTTCCCCTTCTCTCCAATATTCTCCAAAGTGAAAGTGATGTACCCAAAAAAGACACTCTTAAAGAAACAGTGTCCTGTTCTGCCTTGTGCTGAGGCAGACAAGTTCAAAGCACCTCTCCTTCTTTGAGCAGTATTGTACTGCTCAGCTGAAACTTTATAGCCTTTTGGGTGAAACAAAGCGGAGAAAAAATGATTTCATTAACTTATTTATTGAAAGACCTTGTCTGTATGACATTTAACACTTTTTATAGACTGTAAAGTACTGAGTTTAGTCAGCTAGTTACAATACTTGAATGGTTTTTCATTCTGTGTTCTCCAGAATGAAACACCCTCCAGAGTTTCAATGCCATCTGTAGACGCCACCATCAGTACCTCTATTGTAGAATATGGATTGTTTTTTTTTGTTTGTTTGTTTTTGTTTTGTTTTGTTTTGTTGCACTATTAGAGCAATTATTGGAGTTATTTGAAGATACGACTAGTAAGTTTTATATGCAGTATATGGCAGATGTGTGCTGTTTAGAGTATCAACATGATTTGAAAATGGTTACACAGTGATGCACATACACATATATGTGCTAAAACAGATGAGCATGCATAGCAGCATGAGGTCTAACATAGCAAATGAACAAATGTATATGATGGTACAAGATTTAGTTTTAGAAAGGTATTAGTTTTTTTAACAGTAGGTGTATTTTAGTAATGCAGCCAGAGAGGTTGTCTGAGAAGACATCTAATGTCATAAAAATAATCAAGAGTAAGCCCATGTCCCTGTCCATGGTAAGGGGGTTGGAACTAGATGATCTTTAAGGTCCCTTCCAACCCAAGCCGTTCTATGATTCTATGATATAATAAAGATCATTGAAAACACTAAATCAGCAATCATCCATCTACTGACTCAGATGTGCTTTTGATCAGGTCTTTAGATATTTCTCATTGGTTTCTTGTACTTTGTACATGTAATTATTTGCTGCTGCCTTTACTTTTACTTAGTAAAGACTCTTGAAGTCTTTCTTTAGATTAATTATTTCTCTTCACTATATATGTAAAGCCAATCTTTACCTGAAAGTGCAGTACACATCCATTTATGAGGAGCACTTGTATTACTTGAATATGTAGTCAGAAGGATGTCCTCTGCAACAGCAAGCTAATACATGCAACATTTGAAAGAAAATTAGCAAAAAAAAAAAAATCCCTTTCATATTTTTAAGTCTGAAGAAAAGTTTTCCTCACCTACAAAGTCTCATCTGTTTTTAAGTTGAAATTACTCCCTCTGTCAGAAAACTGAGTTATCATTCAAACCATCTAGATGTCTCTTCAAAATGTTGGAAAGGGTTGTAATCTGAAGTAGGAGTATACAACACTACATTTTCATTCACTGAATTCACCCATCTTACAGAACATCCTATATGTTTCTGCATTTTTTCTTCATTAGAAAATCATCAATTATGAGAAGAAAAATATAAAGCAGTGCATTGTAGCTTTTCTTCTTCAGTCTGTACTGCATACCTCCTGTCCTAAATTGTACAATACTTTGTAGTTAAATTTATGTTGCAATATACCTTAAAAGCAGTGAAATGGGTCAAAGTGTCTCTATAGCTGCAGGAACCCTTGTAGAATCCATTGTCCATGGAAGTTGATGAGAATTCTTCCAGCTGTTCAGAGCACCCTTAATTAGGCACCAAGAACCAGACCAATAAAGGTGTTTATATAGCAGATTCTGGGGACATATATAAGTTAGGTTCTGTAACAGTTTATGAAGTTAAAAACTCAGATGTGAGAAATCAGTCGCATGAACATATACAACATCCTCAATAAGAAGCTATTCTGTGTTAAAGCACCAACACCATAAAAACCAAAATCACTTACAATAAATCAATTAAAAACCAAACAGCTCTGCTGACTTGCTACAGAACTGGAACAGAGGAAACATATAATGTGTCTTTTTTAAAAAATAAAAGATGATTTGGAGGGAGAAAGGGAAGCATTCCGAAAAGCAGAGCTGAATTATGGCAATGCCCTAGCTGGAACTTGGGAAACAAGCAAATTACATTTTCTGAAAAAAATAGACTTCCATCTATCTGGTTTTTAGTGAGAGGAGAGTGTAAACTTTACCTTCATACTTTCACAGCCCTTTTTATTAATTCTGTTCTTCTCTCCTCCTCACCCCCAAAGAAAAATAAAAAAAATTTTTCAAAAAATAGATGCCCTGGAAGCAGAAGTTTAAAGTCTTGTCCAAGCTGACTCAGGTCATCAGCTTTCATAAGTGAATACACCAAGTGCCATGGCAAATTCAGTGTGTAAAACTGAATTAAGGCATTATAAATTCAGTTCCATTTGTTTCAATGTGGATAAAAAAGGTCCTACACCATTTTGTATGAGAAAAAGTTTCTGTCTGGAAACTCAAGCAAAAATGTCCTCTGCTGTTGCTTTCTTCAGACTCTTGTATGAAAAAAGAAAATGTCCTGCCTGGGCAGGACAGATGACTCAATTCGAACAGTGCCAAACATGATGGGATTTTTGTACAATTTGCCAAACATTTTGAAGTAACAGGAAGCATATAAAAGTAAATGAAAGGCATCACTTCTTAGAAAAGCAGCCACAAAGGTTATACTGTCTCCTTTTATTATTTACTTTCAAAGAGTTTATTAAGTATATGTAGATTGATAAAATTTGGATACCCACATATTTGATACTATCTTTAAAGGAATTAAGTACTATCAAACCCTTTTCTATGTACCTGGTGTTTATGGGGTTCTTGGATTTTGTTTCTTTAACTCTTATATCAAGTATTAGTTTTATCCTAAATGAATTAAAGATCATTATAATGAGATATATTGGTGGTCTATTACTTTCATATCAATACTTCGGTGCCAGGTCTATTATTGTCCCAGTTACACATGTATGAACCTATTGAATCTTGCTTCTGCTATTTAACAAATGCGTTCATGCCCTTGTCAATGGCTAGCCCTCTGGGGGTAGAAGAACTCTACCAGTCCCTTTGAAGCCTCTCAGGTTTTAAAGACACCACAAAACACTTAGCAGTACCACTCCTCCCACCCCCAAATCATTACACACAAATGGGAAACAAATATTTCAAAACAGCCTTCACTCCATTGTTCTTGTATATTGTGTTCTCCAAAACACTAATCTCATTTTTTCCCTTTCCGTAAAAATATGAATTTCTGAGTATTCCCTTTCCTCAAAGGACCTGGGATTAGCGGCCACATAAATAAGGGCTGTAGAGCCCTGATTCAAAGACAGTTTCTGCTACCTAACCAAAGCAGCTTAATAAAGTGTTCAAGAAGTGGAGTGCTGAATGTATTCCTTATGTACACAGAAGTGCAAGTGAAGAGAATTCTAGTTCAAACCTGTTTGTACACCTGTTTGTAATGTGGGTAGCCTTTAAACAATCACTCCTCATTCACATATTCAGTGAAAGAACCTCAGAAGACTCTCACATTTACTTTAATAGAAATAAAATGCTAAACTTTGAACTAAAACCTCTATTCTGTATGTTAACTGAAACTTCCCAGAACCACTTAGGTTTTGAAGAAAGAAGTAACAACCTCATGAGAAGAGATTCCTATTTCTCATTTCCGCTAAGACCCCCGTATCTTCAGTCACTTCTGTTTGAATTCCTAGCAATAGTACAGGTGTATTTTCTCTTCTTTTTGTTTGGGTGGGTTTTATCTTATTGAAACCTGTTTGCACAACACCTAGCAATATCTGTCTGTGGCATATAAATTACAATCAAGTATAATCATACTTGCTAAATAGTGAGCATTAACAAAAGAATATCAATGAAGAGTGCTGAATTTTAGGAAGAAAGATGTAGCTGTGACTTGATGGTTCTCTGTTCCTGGCACTCCCGAAAACTAGTAAGTAGATAGCTGCATTATTATGACCATTCGGCATCAACCTGTCTATTTTTTTTTTGGGCAATATGCAACAGCCTCTCTTTCTTTTGTGAAAACCTAAGATATAAGATAATTGGAGGAAAAGATTGATTCTCTCCTGGCAAATCCAAGGTCAGCGCTTCTTATCCAGATACTTATTGTAACAGATATATCTGAATTTTACAACAGATTTATAAATTTATGTCAAATTAAAAACAAACAAACAAACAAACTTTCTGTGGGAATGACTGACTTCCTTTCCTTTTTCTTTTTTTGCTTTCAGCCTTTCTTGACAACATATAAAGGTCCAGCCAAGCTAAACCCCTTGCATCAAAACTGATGCAAAGGCTCTGATCAAACCCAGTGAATCCTTATTCAGGCCCTAGATGCGGAGAGAGGGCAGCTTTACAGTAATTGTACCATTTCTAAAGTCTAGTAGGTCTCCTCATGCCTGTGCATTCCCCATCTGCAACACATTGCCATGAGACCTCTCTCTGCTGCTACATGATGCTGTCCTTGCAGCAAGCTCTTACCCCTCTTCTACACATACATTCACCAACTGAAAATTGCAGCCAATTTTAATATTGCAAAAATGCATATATAATCACCAAACCAATCAATAAATACAAAGTAAATACTAGAAATCACCTGGCATCTCAAAATAATGGGTCTTATGGTTTCTTTATTTACTATGATGTTGCAAAACAGGATTGTGTCACCTTTGAGCTAAGCACTGTACAAATCGGATTTGAAGTGTTAAATCTATGTCAACACTAAGAAAACCCAGACAATGATCAGTTGCTACCAACGTCAATCAATCTGCATACTGCTTTAGAGCTATCATTCCTACTTTCTTAATAGGCAGTAGTAACTGCATTTTTGGAATGATGTTATTAGGTTGCATATTTGCAAATTGAAAACCTGGCAGAAAGATCAAAAAACTGGCCATCAGTACAGAGAAAAACTGCTAACTCTTTTTCTGCTGGTCATGTCTTTTTATTGCTCTTTGTTTAGCTTACTACTAAAATCAACAGATGGTAGGAATACTCTTCATTTGCTTGCTCATACAAATGTATTTTATTAGATTTACCTGTGAGTTGAAGACAATTCAAAAAATGTTTCTCAAAGGAACCATAGACTTTCTTCTATGCTTTTTATACATATAGGATTACGTATACAAACACAGGATAGCTTTTGCCCAAAACAGCAGTGTTCAACTTTTATGTTCTCTACTCAAATCTGTAACTTCTTATGGCTTAGAACAAACATAATTTAAAGTATACCATACTACACTTTCAGCAGCCTTGAAATGGTTTTGTCATTAACAAGCTCTGAGGGTGGTTTCACATGGATTTGTCCCCATTTTTCTGTGTCCTTTTGTTTGATTGACAAACTGCTGAGGGAAAATAGAGCTGTAAACCTATAATCCAAGTTTATAATATAAAATGGGCAGTGGATTTTAGAAACACTTTCTGGTCTTACAAATACATTTGAATTTAAACAATGTGTTTACTGAAATAGCCAACTCAAATACACCATAACTGTTACTGGTTGGAATTAAATGGGCCCAGTCCCATAACAAACCTAGCAAAGTTTTATGAAATAAAAATTAAGATTTTTTATTGAAAATTAAATCAAAGACAGTCCTGGAAAATGGGAAAAAAGAATAATTAGCCTTTTTCTTTTTTTTTTTTCCTGAACAAATCAAATACCTCAATCAGAGTAAGTTAATGGAGTTTGATATTAATTCATTGACAACCACCCAAGAAGAATGAGTGTAAAGCAGCTTACATACAAATGTTCTCCTACATCTATCTCTTCACACTTGCTGAAACATTGCATTATGAACCTGTCTCAACTATGTATTTGCATAATATAAAAACATTTCATTTTATAACAGTAGTGATTGAGATGATAGTACTGTTTTTTAAACCTTCACATCAATGGGGTGTCCTATCTTCTCTGATCCAGAAATATACACAATGCTACCAGCATGCAGAGGCCCTTTCCCATATAGTATTAAGCCCTGAGTAAGACAAAAGAATGATATTATATACACATTATATATTTATACACAGAAGTAGTAGGACATACTGCACTGTAAACATAATCTTGGATACCAATTACTCTAGAGTTTGCAAAAGTTTTGGAACTTTTAGAACTTAGCAGAGACTACTAGGAGAAAATCCACTGAGGAAGAGATTTTGTCACCAGAGGGATATTTGTGTAATTTATATAATATACTAGGTTGTAATATTATTGTAACATTAGAGTACAATGGTTGATTGTATTTGGTCCAATATATATTTAGATGGTATAATAAAGTTTTCCTATAAATGCACTGTAAATATAAATATATTACATATTTGTATTTTTCTTGAAAACTGGAAACAAAATTAAGTGGATTTTTAATGCAGGGGAATTTGTGCACACTAGGGAGATGTTTCTAAACAGGAAAGTCACAGTGGTGGGGGAAAAGGCTGAAGATTTCCAGAGACATTGTTCTCTTCTGGAAATAGACTAATTTAAAAAATTCCTTTGAAAGAGAAGGAAGTTACGTAGCCCAGTAGGGAATACGAGGTCACAGTGGATGCTAAAGATTGAAGATTTGCTGCTGCACAAGTACAGAAATTTTTATAACTCTTTTTAATAGAAATATCTTGCTGAAAAGCATTTTGGCATTTTCTGGTTCTAGGGACCTGGACAAATTCCAATTCATGTAATTACATTGTTACTTACTCTCCTGCACTTTCAATTACTTTCATCATTCTTATTTCACATCCTGTCCAAAACTACTGAGGATTTCTGTATTAACAGGACCTATGTTCTAAATAGAGCTAATGACATTTTTTTTAATCCAGAATGGTTGTCTAAAGTCCAGACTCATGCGAACTAAAATTAGTCTCATTTTTGCCAAATTACTTGCAAAAGAAATTTCATCTAAGAAGAAATATGACTTAAACAATTCTTTTCTTGTTAAATTAAGCATTGTGTTTGACTCATAGTGATTCCTTTTCAATTTTATGGTCCACTGAAATTTTTGTGATGAGTATATTTGGAATTAGTGATGAATCAGTTATTTAAATCAATGGAATTTCAATCTAGATATGATTTCACTAGGTAATGAAATATTCTCAGTGGATTATTTGCAATTGTATTGCATCGGAGGTAATACCTGGCAAGGGCCTGAGACTTAATCTGGAAGGTGAGACAGATGCTTGCCTTGCAGCCCAGCTGAAATGTGGGACAATTTCCCCTGTACTTGGGGTGCTGATGGAGGGCTGAAACCTCTTAGTCTCCTGACACGTTCTACCTAAATAAAGCCTAAATGGTGAACGGGCGTTACCTACATGGCTTCAGCTCTACGTGTACAAAATCCTATCAATGTAAATAGCAAAGTATCACTCAGCTTTGTTAAAGTCAAAGTTTTCCTCCATCATGTTGAGACACAAGATGTGATGACTGCAGCAGCATGGCCTGATGTCAATGAAAGCAGTGGGATTGTAAGGGCGTGCAATCAACTGACACCCAGCCTTCCACTTCTGGAGGCCTGGATTTAATTGCTGACTGTGGTCAGAAGTGAAAATGAACTACCAGTCTGGAGAAATTCAGGCCCAGAATAACAGAGTTTATGTGCTTTTAAAATAATTCTGCACTTTATCAGCTTTATAGCACAGATTTCATCTAAAATACATACAGAAAGCAACTCAGTAAATAGTTCTTTCTCTTTTAAATGCTACTAAGAAAGTCAACATTTTAAAAATTGAAAAAAAATTGTATTACAAATGTCAGTACTCATTTTCTATGTGTGGCGAGCAAAAAAAATTGGACGCAGAGAGAAATTTGAAACTAACATACTTTTTCTCTGCAACCTAAGGCAGTAATAATCTATATTTATATATTGTTCTCTGATCTGATCTCAATGAGCAGTTAGTTTGATACAGTAGAATAAGTGGCAGAGAAAAAGGCAAGTCCTTAGCAAGGACTTAACAAGTCCTTAAGACAAGACCTTAAGATGTTGCTCAGTATGTCTTTGAAAGCAAGCAGCACTGTTATTCAGAGCATTTTGAATTGCTAGGCTTATCCATTGTTACTAAGATGGTTCTCCCTTAGTTATGCCTGTGAGACTGAGTTCAGTAGTCTGGAGATGTCTATAGTGATTTGCAGGCAAGTATTCTAGTAATTCCCAAAGACACAAACACAGCAGTTTCATACGGTGTGCTGCAAATGTGGTTCAGTTCCAGAACTATATGTGTTATCTTTATGTTACAGGAAAAAGTTCATTTCTTTACAGTGAGGCATGGAACATTTATTTACTGTGTTACTAATGTAATACATGTAGTTCAAATGGTAATGATCTGACTTCACGAAATATTCTAGAGAAAGAGGAACATTGGAGTCTAATCCCACAGACTCCATCGAATCCCTACTTATTTCAGGGAATGATTTGTCCGTGAAAAGGCTGTACATGTGAATAAGGATTTGCAAGATTTTCTCCTTATTTCTTCCTTTGTTGTCATTTGGAATATCTGTATATTTTTTTTTGACTCTTTCAGTCAAACTTACACTGGGCTACATGTGAAAAATTAGCTCTGTGTTTGCTGGAACTCATAACACAATTACACACAAAGAATGAGAGTTAGTACATTTCAGAACCTTTATGTTTTAGCAGCAAACACACTCCATATGTAATCTCAGTGATCTAATACTATTTTCTCACTAATAAATATGCCATGTCACCAGATCCAAAATACATTAAATGTAACCACAACAGACAAATACATCAAACATATATCCTTAAAAATTATTTTGATTGAAAGAGTCCTAAGTGAAAGCATGAGTAATTCAAAAGTTTTGAAGAAGTTACTGTTAAAAAATATTCTTTGTTCACTTTAAACCGTGAGAGATTATTTGTAGCATACACACTTCCAGAGAGGATATTTTCCTCTTGATTTTGTATATCAGTTATCTTACTGACCACATCAGCTTACTTTCATTTTCTAAACCATAGGACTAGTTAGGATAAAAGAAATCTCAGATTCTTACCAGATCAATGTATTTTCTGTTCTCAGATTTACGCATTTCTGCTTTGACTTTATTTGCCTGCAGCAAAAGAAACAACATATTTTAACAGTTGCTATTCCAGTAAGAACAAAGTAGTACAGTATTTTCATGCTTATCTCCAAACAACTATAGTTTCTTCTAAATTATTTTTTAGTAACCAGCTAAACATGTGGATATAAAAATCTCCATGAACTTCTGAACCTTTCAAAGCTGGAATCAACGCTAGTCATATATCCCCAAATCACTAACATCTGCTCTGTTGTCATCTAAGCAATTTTTTAAGGAGAAGCCAAGGACCCCTCTACCTGTTTTCTGGAAATAAAATGGTAGGAATTGAAACCTAATTTGGAAACCTGCACATTCACAATGTACACTTTTCCAAATGTTATCTCCTCCAAGGATTTGGAGCTAGAATTGGAAGCAAGCATTGTGTCTCCGTGCATAGACAATGCATGTGAGATCTAAAGATTTCCAGATATTTCCAGATACAGTGTCTTCCCCTACAACTTGCAGGAAAAACAGGCTCATGTTTTGCTGGAATCTGTCATGAGATGTGCTTTTAAGAAACATTGCTTTTAATGCATCGCTACTTTCCCCAAAACATCTGTTTGCCTGAAAACTCCCAGCCAACTGTACCCACTTCATCACCCCTGGTGTTCTTAGTCCTGGTACTCTGTCCTGGTTCACTCGGTACTGACTGCTAACCGTCTCCTTTGTTGATGATTGCTCAGGACAAATTTTCTGAGACATAACAGCTGCCAAAAGGCACTTTTGTGTCTGGCAGAAAATTTACCATAAAAGCATAAAAGCAGTTTTCGCTATGGTTGTGTTCTCCATTTAAAATTGTGCACTTCAGGCACACGCCTATCTACAGAGACACTACCTGGACTTGTTGTTGTGCAGAGGTTTCATACTGTATGCTGTCTGTATATTGTAGAAACTCTGGCATTTGTGAAACCTATCATTAGTCTTATCAACTATATCAAGAAAACATATCAAAGTTACTGTTTTCACAGTAATGTTACAATCCACTGTGTGTCACTTAAATTTTTGGGAGCATTGTCACTTGTTCTTTGTCCTGCAATAGCTTGAATCACTCAGTTTGAATGGTATGTTGATTTGTTTTGACGGGAACTGGTCTGTCTTCCGAGCTCATGAGGGAGATGGCAAAAAAAGTCTTGAGGCCCTCAAAGTTAATCTGAGACTTTACTGCAAATTACTTACCAAGGACAAGAGGAGGCAGTACCCAAGCTCTGACATGTACATTTGCATGTGTGTGCTGAGTAGTCTGCATGGAGAGCACCACTAATCTTGAGGACCAGTTCAAGTGTATCAATGTATGGGGACCAGATACAATGAAAAAACACCTGTATTAAAGACTACTTTAATAGTATGTTTGGGGAAGGTTTGTCCTCTCATTCTCACAATACAATTATGTATAAAATGTAAGCAACGTTATCATTAACATCTTTCAAATTCTTGCAAAGGTACATTGGGGCATCTTTTTCACAGATGGCCATGAAGAGTACACTTTACATTAACATGTATAGCCTTCAGACTTCTAGAACTATTTTTGAAAGAAATCTATTCTCCATTAGCTGTTTTCAGGGGTAATGGCTCACCTGTCCTTGCACATAGCATAGTTTGGTTCAGAATTTCCAGACACAACCTTGCCCCACCAAAAAAATCATTTTAGTTTACAAATCCTGAATGGTTTCTTGTTTATGGCAGCACCGAACTGCCAAAGCTCTATTTCCAGGGTTCCCGTCTGTGAAGCAAATGGACAGAGGATAAAGGAACACCCTGTAGCACTTTCAATCATTATTTTCATTGACCATGTCTAGGTTAAATAATGGGAAGTATACCTATACCTACACAAAATGCAACTAGTTGTTTTGCATTTCACTCAGCCCCTTAGAATATACCAGTATACCCAAGCATCTCAACATTGCTAACCTCTGTAAAATGCAATAGAAAAAACTGGCCTAAACAAACGAAATGTCGATCTGCCTTTTATTAATTTCATTTTTTATCTTCTTGTATACAGACGTTTGACAGCTGTGACATTCATGGGCAATGCATTTGAGAAAGAAGACATAAATATTCAGAGACATATTAGAATGCTGTTCAATGTAAGCACCTGTCTACTTAGTGTTGACAGAAAATCATTTACTTTGCTTTATGCATGTTCTCTCCAGAGACTACAGAGGTCCTATTTTATTTAAAGAGCTGGTCCCAACATCAGTACTAGCTCTTGAAAATGCAATATATACAGCTAATTATATTTATTAAGGAAACAATTTTGGTTTATATTTTCAATAATACTTACACAATTTTTTCAACCTCTACTTCAAAATCTCTTTCCCATGGGGAACTGAAGGAGGAAAGGGAAAAGGGAACGAGCAGTAGGAAATGCACGACCTCATGATGTCTTTATTTATGACATCAGAAAGGATGATATAGAATGTACAATATGAAAATAATAGATCATAAAATATGATAATATTATCCCTATATCAAAAAGGGAACTCTGCCTCATATTCCTTTCAATGGCCAGAGCTCAGATAGATAGTTGCACTAACTTTAAGAATTGACATAAATAGAGCTAATTTAAGTAAAAGTTAGGGAAATTGGTCCTCAACAGCAGGATGTTTTTAAAAAATAGCTAAATCACTATGAAATGCAGCTTTTCCACTTTTTGATAGTTTGCCAGAAGTCCGGTGGAAACAAGAATCATCTGATGACTGGCATTGCTGCAGCTCTCAAAAAAAATCTGTCTTGAGCAAAATAAACACACACATGAAAAATGTGGAAGTCAAGAATTCTAAGCCTGAGAGATTATGAATTCCTTAGCATGTACTTCTCCAAAGAGAGAAGACCATTTTACAATGTAGTTGTATTTATGAGAACACAACTCAGAAAGAGCATGATGAGCAAAAGCCAAGTTTGTACAGCCTCAGTGTACTACTTAATCTTGTGCTTTTTTTTTCTTATGATGAGATAGATCTTCCAGTGTATTCACTGGAAGAAGGGAAGGGAAG
>VXAA01006474.1:990504-1017484 GCA_013399115.1 Anseranas semipalmata
CCTTCCCTACCTTCCCTTCCCTTCTCCAAGCTAAAGAGGCCCAGCTCCCTCAGCCTTTCCTTGCAAGGGAGACACTCCACTCTCTTGATCATTTTTGTGGCTCTGCGCTGGACACCCTTTTAATTCTTGTTGCAATAAAGCAGCAGAAAACAAGAAGTATCAACACAGATTGATCAGCCCCTGCCTTTTTGGTCAACATGTTCTTTGAATAATCAGTTTGAATCACAGGTGCTAGTGATTTTTAAAAATCATCACAGAATATACACAATATGTACAGCGCTGGACTGGCAGAACTAAAGCATACTTTACAAGTAAGGCAATAAGATACAGTAATTAAAGTCATTGCAAATAAGTTTAACAAAAGCTGCAGAACCCTACAAATATAAAAATAATGAAAATAGTGAACAATAATAGGGCATAGTTATTCATCAGCTGCTCATTATCCCAAGTTATTTGCAATTGAAGATTGACTCTGAGGCACTGAAACAAAACACAGTATAGGGTTAGTTCCTGATGTATAGTTAGATTGTATTCCCAAAATTACCTATTTAGTAGCTCAGCAAAATAGACCTTAGTAAAAACTCTCGTTACTGTTCAGAAAGCCAAAAGAATTGTGAAATGTGAAAGTAGTTTTCATACTACTGACACTTGCTCACTAGTTACAGACTGAAATATATATTTCAGCCTGAGCTCTGAAAAGCTTTTAAGGATGAACAATTTTCAGCCACAGTATAGAACAGTGGCTCTGCATTGTTGAAAGCTTCACATCTGCACAGACAGTGAGCTCTGTGCTCGTTCCAATCTCTCCTTCTAGGATTTTCTAGGTCCACAAATGTCTGCACTGAGAATACAGCACACCAAAGTGCCAAAGTTAGAAGCCAGTATAAAAAAGGTTCACATCTTCTTCTGTGGAATACCCTAGCAGTGGCTTTTTACCTTCAGAAAGCATTTGCCTTTCTTGGGTGAAGCTTGTATTAACAGTAGAGAGATAAAGAACTCTCAAGTTTCCTTGCACTATGTTGAAATGTATATACACTCTCCCAGGCAGTCTCGCTGTATTAAAGTGAATGTATTCATGCTAAATACCTTGACAGCTAAATTCCTTTTGAGTTTTGGCATGCAACAGGACACTCAAGTCTATTGCTAACCCCTGTCCTGGTGAGCAACCCAGGCAGATATATCACTTGCTGCAAAAATTCTTCTAGTATGGGCTAAACTGCTGCCAGTTATGGTGTAAGATCATTCTGAGAGAAGTGATGTATTCCTGCAGCCAGCTTGCAGACATCTAGTCAGCTTGACATCAGACCTAAGTAGGCTTGTGTACCAGAGGGATCCTGTCCCACCAGTAGAATTTCTCCTTCTTCATCATTTAATTCACAAAAAGCAGGCAGAATCTAGCTCTGGGCCATGAAAACCAAACAACTTCAAGAAGACATTTTTCCTGGCAGCAGATATACGACAGAAGCAGCAGGCCCCAGAAACAGTGTCTACAGTGTCTATTACAGAGAATGTTTCATTTTATGTGTATGAAAAATAACAACTAAATGCCATAATAGCTTTTTCCAAACAGGCAAGTATATCCCCATAGAATTGAATATATAAAAAGAAAGATTAGTACGGAACACTTCCCTAACACATTCCTCCTAAAGATCTCAAAATCTTTGCAAACTCTTTACTTTTGAAATATATCTCTGGGTATGCATTCCCCACTGGTGTATGTTGTTATTTTAGGGGACATTTCCAGAAAGTTCTTACTGGCCAGAAAATTACAAAATGTGAATTTTAAAATTCCATCAAATGGTACTCTCTGATGTCTTCCTTCCCCATATCCTTTTTTTTTTTTTTTTTTGTAAAGATCAGCATCCCCCCTTGCATTTTGTTGTAAAGGCCAGGGGCAAGATATTCTTTCACAGAGCTACATACATGTAATTGGCAAGCAAACAGAGGAAAAATAACAAGCAAATGGGACATACCCCACCTTTACTATTTCCAAGTAGAAGTTGAATTGATTTTAAACCAGAACTTTTTTTTTTTTTTTAAGAATAAGCTTAAACTTCTAGTATTTTCCACATTTTTCATAATCAGAGCACACAACACCAACACTTCTTTCCAGTCAAACAGAAGGGTCCGATAGATGGTGATTCCCTGTTCCAATGTGGTGACAGAACAACTAATATCTGAGCATTTTTAGCTGTGATTATTAGTGAGACTTCTATAGTTAGTGAATAGTTGACAAATGAAGCATATCCACAAAAACAACATTTAATCTGATACGTGGAAGATTATCTTTCATGACTAGTACTCTGCTCCTTTCTACCTATGTAAGAGTTGCTATGTCATGCTATTAAATAGCAAGTGCAGCTTGATAAAGACAAATAATGAAAGGATAAAAGGAAAATAGAGAGGAAATGTGAAAGAGTTGAACCACAACATATCTAAGGTTAAGTTTATTGTAAAAAACAAGGAGGTACACTTTCAGCTGTGTTTAAGAGAGAAGAGTCAAATCAAAGTTGTTTCTGAAAGGAGAAGAGTTAGAAAATTTCTCAGGATGGCTGTTTGCTAAAAAACTATTGAATTTACACATCTGGAAAATAAAAGAAACTAGTACAGTCATTTAGTTCCCCTTCTTCCCTCTTGTAACCAGCTCTACAACCAAAAAAAAAAAAAAAATAAAGTCACTAATACTCTCACCCACATTTTGGGCTTTGAAGATTGCATTGATGTAAACCATGAGTGAAATTTTGTAACATACTGAGAATTAAAGAGGTCTTTTTAACCTTTCGGCTAAAGACTGACCTTCAAAATGGCAGAGTGGCCAAGCCCTTAGCATGGCTCAGCAGAGGAGTGCAAGCAATTCCTCCCACAACAAAAGGACTTTTCATACACTGAGATCTTTGAAGATCCCTATTTTTATAGAAAAACATACAAATTCAGGGAATCTGATTGAAATGAAAATTGAAAATCACAAAATCACATCATAAAGAACAGAAAGCCTGAGGTAACTGTCTTTCAAATAACAGGTCGGTTTTTGTCATGTACAAGTCCCCTTCATTACCTGTGTCACCAGCAATTTACACATCTTTCACACACCTGAAGCATAATATATCAGACTTGTATTCATATGTGGTATCCTCTAATGCAAATCTGTCTTCAGTGTAAAACCAAGGCTTCTGTGCTGTAGGTGGAAGGAAGGGTGAAAAACACTCTACCAACAGATAACCATCTGGCAGATTCTCTTTCTCTGCTATCTCCATGTGATTTTTAACACTTTACAAAATGTCATTAAGCAAACAGAGAAGACCACAAGCAAACCTCTACTTTCACAAAATCATGTTTTATAAACTGTTGAGAAACACTGACATGTAATGAAACCCTATTCCCTATATACCTTCCTCTTTGTAAATGATTTGCTTCCCTCCCTTCATGTATAAATAAACAGAAATGTGTCTGTATATTTGCTGTTTTGTTTTTTTTTTTCCTTTGGTCATCATAATCAAGGGCTATTACAGCAATAGATCTTATCTCTAGAATGGCAGTCCCCTTGCACCTTCAGTTCAGATTTTTGTTTATGCTTGGCTGCAATTGTGGCTGTTTCTGATAGTTTTAGGTCAGCCATGACAGACTATGGGTGACACTAAATAAACAAGCTGGGAGTCTGGGACCAGGAAGGAATGATACTGGTGCTCAGAGTTTGATTTTTTTTTCTGGTTAATCAACAGTTTTATTCAGAATAACCCACTGTGTAAGTGCTTGTCTGAGTACATATACTATGCTGTAAGGCTTTAAAAAAAGGTAAAACAAAACAAAACAAAACAAAACAAAACAAAAATCATATAAGCAAGCAGAAGGAAAAAATCATGCTCAGTCTTATTTTGGGTTACAGTAGGCTACACAGAGATTTATTTGTTTGTTTAATTTATGTTGAACCATTTCTTCCTCCTCCCTCCTTCCTCCTTTCTTTCTGTTAAATTGCATTGCAGTAGGCTGATCTGAATACAGTCTGGTGTGGATACTTTCTTACAGCCTGCTCAAGGGGGATAAAAACTTCAGTGACCAATTTACCAACTACATTCCATGGAAGAGGGGGTAAAATAAGATACCAAAAGAAGGAGTAAAATATCCCAATCAAGTGGGTATCCTTTCCAGCTCTCTTGAGTTTACCGTGAGTCTTGAAAGATTTTACACATTTCTTAAATCTCCTGTTAGTCATATCATTAGATCAGTGTCTAAACATTGTCTAAACTCAGTTTCCATGTATTTATTTTTTTAATGGTATTTCTTGCCTTCACAGTCATGGACTAAACCTTAAAAAATGTGCACCCTAAGGCTCAAATGCCAAAGTAGTAATCATAAAAAACTTATTTTTATGCATTTATTCTTAAATTTCATTAATTTTAAGTCAGTACTTTGATAAGGAAGAATATGAGAGCTGACTCTTTTAAAGATTAGGTTGGTGATGCTGCCTACCTAGGAGTGTTTACAGAGCCACCAAACCTAGGCACGCAAGTGCCTGGCTTTGAGATGTATATGAGTAGTATAAACTCATTATAAATTCTAATTTTCAATACGGTGCTTTTACTGCATACCTGGAATAATAAAGATTCTTCAAAGTGGGTGTAAATTGCAAGAATAATAAATTACTTTCATGCAAACTCTCACTTGTTTAACATTTGGCCCTGAAAGTGAATAGAAGTCAACCACTGGCCTACCCAGGGGTAAATAGTGTCTCAGTGGAGTTTCTAGTGCACAGACATTCATTTAAGAAAACAAAACAAAATATTACAATGTCTGTCTTGTTGCAAAAGCCCCACAGAAAAGTGAATGGTTAGAAATCCTACTGTACCTTTACTTCCACAGAGGTGGACTTTCTGAGACTGGGTTATTCATGTTATGTACTGGTTAATGAGAAGAAACTGTTGTCAAGAGACAACACCAGGATGCTGAAAGATGTCTGGGTCCTGTTTAAAACTCAACTAATGTGGATCACTAAACTACTGACTATATTCTTTCTCATCTTGGTCATAGCAATCCCAATGCAACCTCCAATAGCTACTTAAACTAAAATACAGAAGCATATGGAAATACCAGTGTGAGTATGATTTTCTTGAGCTACGCTACGCAAACTGCCAGATCCTACCCTGATCTCTTTGAAACAAACTACCAGGTTATCAAAGTGTCCAAGTCTAACATTGCCTAGGGTTATTTTATTTTTAAATTGCTTCTAGAGACACCAAAATCATCTTAGTTAATCATATAACAAACCAGGCCTTTAGAATCAAACCTTCACCAGGACTGCTATGGTTTAATTAACTACACGTTTGCCTCCTGGCCAGATTCAATAAATATGCATGTATTGGCACAGCTGCATCTCAGCATGCATACTCAAATTAAAAATGTTTCCTTTGATGCCCTGGCAATTTTGGCATTCATTCACTTTGCCAGAAGCTGCATCATATCACAAAACACTTGCCCAGTCATCATTAAAATGTACGATCATGAAAATATGCCACGAAATCAGCTCCTTGCGTTACCTATGTAGTAACCTAAAAATCATCATTTGTTCCATAGTTACAGAGAAGGATGCTCCTGTGCTCTTCATGACTGAAAGGTATTCTCATATGCCAAATAAGCTGAATTTGGTCAAAACAACACATAAGTCTCCTACTGATATTTGTCGCAGTTTTTAGTGCATACCTCAAATGCTATTTTAATAACTATAGTTGCACATTTCATATAAAAATTGAAGAATTAACTGGTTTTGTTTTCTCTACTTGACATTAGAATTTTTACAGAATAATGACCTTTCTGGTCTCTGATGATAAATTATTAACTATTTTTACCAAAAGAAGAGAAATTTGAATGTGCACAGACTTTCTAACAAACACACTGAAAGGCTGACAAAATGATACACATTTTTTCTTACTATTCACAACTACATGTGAAACTCCAATTTAGTCAAAGAAGCAGAGAAGAGAATACCTATAGACAGACATGTATAATCGTCACACCAATAGGAATTTCAATCAACTTGAAATGCTTGAAAGAACAGAAGCCATGAAGGTAGGTCCCATGTTTCTGTTTTACTGATAGCCTGGCCCTGTGACTATAAAAGTCAAAGAAGAAAAGACTCTGACTGACTTCACTAACCAATGGATCAAACTACTCTTTATCATGTTCTTTTTTTAGATAGTAGGCTGGGAGATAACTCATTTGCTAGTTAAAAAAAAAAAATAGCTTGAGTGATAAATGTTCAGATTTACCTCTATAGTACCTCCACAGTACCAGTACCAGATGATTAAAGATATGGTTCTTAAAATATATATATTTATAGAGAAATAGATTTGCAGACATGCCTCACCAGCTGAGATGCCTGGCTCACAGCATAATCAGACTTTTCAACTCACATCTCAAGCCATACAATAAGGACCTTTGAGAAGCTCCTCAAGACACATCCTTTGTGTGAAATCTGAGAGTCACTGAAGCCTATACCAAAACTTATGCTGACTTCACTGGACTAGAACGTCATAGTATTATTAGACAGTATGCACCAGACCATAAGATTTTAGTAAACATTAGCTTTTATTGAATCATCTGCAGCAATGTAATTGAGGATGGAAAGAATAACATCAGTTAAAATACAAATAACATGTCTTTATTTTGGCATGGAATACTGAAAGTATCTTAGATTAGGAACATACATTTATTCATCTGCTTATGAAAATGAATATAAATAAGTGATAGTCAAAATAAGTGTTTCTTTACTGTGTAATCAGAAAGGCCAGTGCAGAAACTGTACTCTGTTTTTAAGCAGTAATAATTACTCGTTCATGATGTTCATTGAATCACTGAAAGAAGGCAGTCCTTCTAGCTGTGATAGTTTTCTATTGCACATTAAGAAATGGCCAGATGGTTCTGTGACAGCCTCTTTCCTTGCTGTGCTGGACTTCTGTATTAGGCAACATGTCTAGGAATCTCACAGTGTGGGTGGGTGGTGAGGGGTGATATTAGAGAAAATGATCAGATCGGATGTTGCACTGGAGCTAAAGTGCTTTCTTCTCTTCATACTGAGATTCCCTGGGAACTCAAAACATCTCTGCTATAATGACTAATTCATGTCTATGGTGGAAATCCACCAGCTGAAAAATCCTTACATGTGTTATCTGAGACCAATGAAGAGTAATGAGATAAGCAGTCACCCTTTCTCTAGATGTTTCAGGTACCACCTTATTGCTTCTGAAGTTTGCAGGGGTGGGTTGGTCTGTGACTGTTCTGTTATAAAAGAAGGAAATGAATTCCTCCTTTTATTTCACTTCAATCTAGTGTAAGCTATTTAGGAAAGATCTTCCCAGGGCAAATATACCTGATACTTCATTGCACCCTTTTTCCCATATTGAATTGAATCATGGTTTTCTTGGACTTACGATTTGTGTTAATATTTTCAGAATGTGATTTTACTTGTCAATTTTTTCATTTTACTGAATTCACAAAAAACTGTCCTCTGTTACTATTTGCATAGCAGCACATCAAAATGACGTACCTTTTCCAAAACAAATAAGGTCTAATAGGGTTGATCTGCAAGTAAAAATGTTTTCAGCTTATTCTTATACAAACATCAGATGAAGGCAAATAAAGTCCTTACAATGAGATTCATCATTATGCTTGTTCTAGACCGAAAGAGGGTAGATTTAGATTGGATATAAGGAAGAAAATTTTCACAATGAGGGTGGTTAGACACTGGGACAGGTTGCCCAGAGAAATTGTGGATGCCCCATCACTGGAAGTGTTCAAAGTCAGGTTAGATAGGGCTTTGAGTAACCTGATTTGCTGAAAAATGTCCCTGCAAATGGACAGGGGGTTGGAATAGATGATCTTTAAGGGACCCTTTCAGCCCTAACCATTTTAGGGTCAGTTCTCTTCAATGTTTTCATAAATAACTTGGATGTAGGACTAGGAGGTGTTTGGAGTAAGTCTGCAGATAATACTAAACTGGGAGGAGCTGTTGACTCTGTCGAGGGTAGACAGGCCTTGCAGAGAGATCTTGACAAATTAGAACACGAAGTTTAACAAAAGCAAGTGTCGGATTCAGCACCTGGGAAGAGGCAACCCTGGATATGCATACAGACTGGGAGACGAGAGGCTGGAGAGCAGCCCTGCAGAAAGGGATATGGGGGTTTGGGGTGACAGCAAGTTGAACATGAGTCAACAGTGCGCCCTGACAGCCAAAAGGGCCAGCCGTACCCTGGGGTGCATCAAGCATGGCATTGCTAGTCGGTCAAGAGAAGTGATTGTCCTGCTCTGGTCTGCACTGGTACAGCCTCACCTCGAGCACTGTGTGCAGTTTTGGGTGCCACAATATAAAAAGGACATAAAACTATTAGAGAGTGTCCAAAGGAGGGTTACAAAGATGGTGAAGGGTCTAGAGGGGGAAGACGTATGAGGAGCAGCTGAGGTTACTTGGTTTGTTCAGCCTGGAGAACAGGAGACTGAGGGGAGGCCTCATAGCGGCCTGCAGCTTCCTCACGAGGGGAGCGGAGGGACAGGTGCTGATCTCTGCTCTCTGGTGACAGCGACAGGACCCGAGGGAATGGCATGAAGCTGCAACAGGGGAGGTTCAGGATGGATGTTAGGAAAAGGTTCTTCACTGAGAGGGTGCTTGGGCACTGGAACAGGTCATGGCACCGAGCCTGCAGCAGTTCAAGAAGTGTTTGGACAATGCTCTCAGACATATTGTCTGATTTTTGTGTGGTCCTGTGCAGACCCAGGAGTTGGACTCGATGATCCTCGTGGGTCCCTTCCAACTCAGGATATTCTATGATTCTGTGATTTACTCTGTGATTTTATAATGCTATGTTCCTATCTGCAGATCAGGGGGAAAAAAATCTGTATTGAAACCACCAGCTGTTTTTTGTTTGGTTTGGTTTGGTTTTCTTTGACCAAACACAATCTGAAGAGAGGAATAAAATCTCTCATTTTATATCAAAATTATCAGCCTACCAAGAAAAAATCTTAGAGCTGAAAATTATTTTATGAAGCAAGATCTACTAAAGTAAAACCAGAACAACATTAATTGGACACCACATTCATTCACCACATAAGAAAATTATAATCAACTTTTTTTTTTCAGATATATTTAATAAAATTCTGCTGTACCTCTGTGACAATATAACCTCTATTAAGTTATCAGTTTTTTAAATTTTGAGTGTCAACACAATGAATGGTTTGCTGTACTCTTAAAACCACGTAGATAACTGGAGATAACTAGAAATATCAAAGACAGAATTGTCAACACTCTAAATTTTCTCCTGAACACTAGAGGCTATTCTGAGTAAGAACTTCAATTTTAGGCTAGTTAGACTTTAGAAGAGCCAATGCACTCTTCCATTTAATAGAATGAGAGAGTATTTCACAAGCCTTATATGTGCTGTGCATAACTGTAAACCTAGAACATATCTTTTTTTTTTTTTTAATGTTAAATGTTCCTGTAAAGTGTGGTGAAATACTGAATTACGCTGGTGTAAAAAAACTGTCAGCTTCAAGGGGAACACCAGGATTTTTCTAAACCAAATTTGAAAAAAAAAATCCAAATTTTAAGATTTGTATAGAAAATAAGATCCATTAAGGATTGTTAAAACATTTTTTTATAATAAAATTGTTTTTCTCATTAATACAAAAGCAGTCCAATAATAAATACTCAACAATACTTTCTCTAAGATACAGTGAACATAAAATGGATTAAAATGATGAGATAAAGAGTTTTAAATAAAATAGTAAAAATGAAAAATGCTGGCTTCTTCCCAAGAAAACTTAAGTGAAAGAGGTATGTTCCTCTGAAATTACTTGAAATGAGTTGAATTGTATTTTCTAATGGAAAACTTCCACAGAAAAATTCTCAACCCGGACTAATACAGGTACTTTTGTCTGAGCTATTCTTTCCACGATTGGGTTGTGTTTGCATGTTTGTTTTTTGTTCCCGAAACTACAAAAATAATAAAAGTAATCATGCATTCTTCAAGGATCCTCAGGAGGGTATTAAATTAAACTGACAGCACTGATACTGCTATTCATGTTGAAATAATTAGCAATTCGAAGGCTATTAATGGTGTATTGTATCACTATTTTAGACTGGGTAGGATGAAAGTAAAAACCTTTTGGTGACTTTTGCTCCTACTAAAATTTAATTAGCCTTACTTACTGACCTCATGTTTGATGTAACAGTACACTCCAAAATGACCTCATAAATGGCTACTAATATAAAGGTAAAGCCTTCCTTTTTTTCTAAAAACTAGCATAGCATAAAAGAATTTGTTTAAACTACTTTTGCAAAGCATTCTTGTAATTGCTAGCATTATACATTTCAGCATTTCCTTTGGTACCACTGACTTCAGATTTAATTGAAGCAAGGATGCCTCAACTTGACAAGGTCACTTTTTAAAAGTATAGTACTGCAGCGGAGTTTTGATTTTTCCTTTCTGAACTAGCATTAACCTATAAAATAATTGATAAAGAATTATATCTTTGCCATCATATATTAGAAAAGATTAAAAGTGAAAATGCTACCATTAATGGACATAAAATTTATGGATTATGATGATCTGTACTTAATCTGGAAGGCTGTACCTCATTAGTGAAAAAAATGAAACTGTGGCCAATGAACATCAGTTTTCAGAAGCTTTCAGAAGTTTTCATCAGGTGTTTCATTCTGCAAATTTAGACCCATAGGGTCAAACTGATTCCTGACTTCACTGTAATCAAAATAGCTGAAAGTGTATTATTGGTTTACCTTCACAAAAGAAGCAAGGAGAAATAATCAGATTAAAAACTCCAATCACCAATTTGAGTCTCAAAATAAAGATATGACATAGCATGTTCTGCCTTCATTTAATCACACAAAAGAAGACAATGTAAGAGCTAATAAATAGGTACTAAAACCAAAAGGTCTAAAGAAGGAAACGAGAAGCACATTTTTAACAGTAAAACATTTAGCTGTTCAAACATATCACTGAAGATGGAGTAAATTTTCATCACCTCAAACAAATATTACAAATCTCCATCTGACAAAAGCACAGCATCTGTGGGAAGTATCTTAGTTTCACATATTAGGAAAATAAAGCATTTCACATTAATAGAAATAACTCTTAAAAGTCTGTTTTGGAATGGAATCTGGAACAACCCCTCCATCTGATACATAAATGGAAGTTCAAAGATGTTTTGGATTTTTTTTTCATTCATTTTTTTCACAGCTGTCTTTTTATATTACTTCTTTTGTTCACTTTTGCATTATAAAGAGACAGGATAAAGGACAAAGGAAAATGACTGGCAAAAATAAATCAAATCAAAAACTTCAGGGAGATATTTTGCATACAATCACTTTTCAGAAAATGTGGAATAAAAAGGCCTTCTTCAAAGTGAGATTTTTAGCAGGATTTAAAAATAGAGTGATAATTCAGAATTCCAGTGACCAGAAACAAACTTTCTAGCTATTTTATGAGAAGAAATATCACGGAGAGATTTTAACCCCTTGAGAAGGTGTTTTATTCAAGTCAAAGAAAAATGATGTTTTTCTTTCTGACAAGTTTATTTCACTTAATAAATGGAAACTGAAATGCAGTTTCTGAAAACATGCAACTAACACTTATTCTTTTGTTGGTTCTTACATACAAAAGTAGAAGAGCAGCAAGATAAGCAACACCATCAACCACAGAAACTCTCAGTCTTTAAACATAACTCAGTGGCATTTTTCATTTTTTTCCAGGAGCACAAGTCACTTATATTTCAGTATAGCTCCTCTTCCACACATTTAAATCAGAGGAAGCATAACTAATTTTTTAATGTCAGTGAAAGAATTTTCTGTTGAAAGTTTGGAAAGAGCAGACATTATCCATTCAAAACTTCCTTGGGCAGAATTTTTAACACTGGACCTTGTATTCTCTTCACCATATCTGTGCATGTTTCTCATGCATGCACACGTTTGTCCACAGGTCAGGAACCTTCTAAGGTAAACAAATCAGAGTTCATGACTAATTATTGACACATATTGCAAACTGTTAAACAAATTCCAGCACGCTATTTTTGAATTCATGAATTTATGAGTCACATTTACATAGATAAAACAACTGCATTTGATATTTTCTGTGCATCAATATATGTTTTTGGACCAGCACCTATTAGTACATATACAAATGTATGTTTTGACCTGGACAAAACCTTGGTATGTATTGATACTCCTCCTGAGTAAAATTTGGGTGCCGATGTTTGCCTTATTTCTACGCGATCATTATGATGGCCAGAGTATACTCTGCGAAATCTTCTCTACAGCCATTTTTTTATGATAAGATAATGTGGTTTATTATTTTTTTTTTACACAACTGCCCAAAGGTATTTAAATATTTTTGAAGAGAAAAACAACATAACAAACCTAAATATTCACACAATGAGCTATACAAAAAAAAAGAGTTCCAAACTTTCCAAACTATCTTAATGAGGGTTAAAGGTCACTGCTAAATAAAACTGAGAAACAGAAAGGACCAGGATCCTGTTTCCATTTTAATGTGCCTCATGTTTATGTTTTGCTTTCGGCAGGGGAAAGGCTGAAACAATTCCACTTACAAGGAGGTTACAAACAGGCTGAGTATTGCAGCTGGCTGGAAGAAGAAGTTTGTGCTCCACGGGGCTAAGGTGAATACAAGTTCACACAGAACAGACATATGTTAAGCACAGGGCTTATAGCTGACATTTCTGCTCAAATCCTTTCTTAAAAATTACAATCTAGGTTGTGGCCTACATTCCAATTCCTTTAAATTACGTTCCACAGCCCCAACCCAATAACATTGACTTAATTTTAATTTCATCACAGTATTTAAACTCAGATTTTGTGGAAAAAGGTTTCATTCCAAGGATGTGTTGTGCCTGCAATTAGCATAACATTAAACAGAGGAAGATCTTAAATTCAAAGATCCCTGGAATAGGAAACAATTGCTAAGGCTACTCATCAAAGGAACATGGTGAACCCTAACCTTTGTTTAATTACTTCTGAATTCTGAGTCCTACAAAAAGCCTGCTCCTTTTCTGAATTTGATTTTGGTGGCTTGAAGCCAGTGTTACGATTCTAAAGAATTATTTTCTTCTTAAAAATATACATACTGCTGTGCTAACCACATTCTGCTCCTACTGTCTATCCACACAGATACATCGGTAATTAAAATAGTGTGTGTATCACATTAAATTGAAAAGTCTACCTTTAATCAACATGTTCACATTAAAAGCTATAAACAACCAAAAAATTCTTATGCAGAATATAGGGTGCTTTTGGATACTAGTTCTCAATAAAGAACAGTTCTTAGCTGAGATATGGCTAAATGAGTCTAAACACAGCTTCTACAGTGATGGCCATCCTTAAAGATGAAACTCCAGATATTTTGGTGAAAACTCCAATAATAATTACATTATTTAACAAGACAGTTACATCCTCTTAAGAACAGGATAGACTTTCCTAAGCTGACTTATAAATCAACCCTAGAAGAAATTTCAGTGATCACCTTTACATGGCCAGAAGCTCTAAAATGAAATTCAAAGTGGAAGAGGTAAAATGCAACCCCATCCAACTTGATAAATCTTATTGTTATGACTCTGGAAAGCCCGTATCTTCAAATGCTCCAAAACTACTTGTTTGTTGGTTCTAGTCAGTGAACAAAAAAATGCCTCCTTGTGAAGGACGGCATAAAACCATGTTTATGCAAGCAGTTTGTCATCTTGAAAGCTTACCAAATAAAATAACTTTGAATTTAGGAAATAATATCTTACTGGAGAGATATCACCCTACCAGCTGCAAAAACTTAACTTTATTAGCAGCATTTTCATCACCAATCGTAAGTGCTTTCATTCATATAATGGTACATTGAGAACCACCCATTGCAAGTACCCGATTTTTGATTACATTCCTGAATCATATTAAACAGTTCATGGGAAATTTGGAACACTCATTTACACTCAAGACTTTCCTTTTGTATTTGCTTTCCTGGTAGACTCTAAATGAAACTAGTATGAGTTGCATTGCACTTGCTGCTCTGTACTCATCCCAAGAGAGAGATAGACACAACTACCTCGTTTGACATAAGAGTAAGTTACTTCATATATCACAGACAAATATTTTGGTGGACTAGTGGATAAATGTGCCACCAAGATTTTGTTTCATACAGACAATGTGTCTCAACAAGATGATAAAATCAGGCATCACCTATTTCAACAGAAAGGTACCCCTATTCTTGTTGCTGTCTTGCCTAGTCTGAATTTAAGTTGGTGTGTTCTTCTCACTATTCTATTCAGATTTTCTGGGATAGACAAGTGCCTACTCATAAGCAGAAAGGTCTTGAAGTGCTCTCCTATGTCAAATAACCTTTCATTCTAGCAGATTGTCAAAGTCCAGAGCACACCAACCCTTCCCAGGACTCTGGAAATAAATGGCCAGCTCTCCGATCGGAGAGATCTGTTTGAGAATTCTCAGCTGGCCTTGGAGATCTTTGAGAAAAAGCTGGAAGAAGATGCAACAGGAGTTCCTACTTCATTCAGCTGGGGGATGCTTTTAAGTAGAGGTTGTCATGCTTGGTCCATGACTAGGCTGCACAACGGATGCCTTGCCAGCATTGATCTGGACCCTGTTTTGGATTCTGACCCTGACACATGGACTGACTTCCTGGGCTTACCTCAGACAGTGGATTTGTCTGGAGATCTGGACTCCTGCCTGAGCCTGCTTATTTTCACTGGGCCTGCCCTGTTTGCCCCACTCTGGTGCTGGGAGGCAGGACCCTTGTCCGTGAGACCACTGCCTCTGCTGGCTTTGCTATCCTGCTGGGCTGCCCTCCTTTAGGGAGCAGCACCTGCCCTTGATGCTCCCGAACACTTATGTCCTTCATCAGAAATGTAGACTTAAATCAAGGAATGATGGCTAAAAAGAAGAAGAAGAAGAAGAAGAAGAAGAAGAAGAAGAAGAAGAAGAAGAAGAAGAAGAAGAAGAAGAAGAAGAAGAAGAAGAAGAAGAAGAAGAAGAAGAAAAAGCCTAATTCAGGCCATTAATACCATTAACAGAGGGCTTGCATATGACATTTTTAACACAAGAATCAGTTCTGACCTCCCCTTCCCAGTCATCTTCATTTTTTGAGGTGCAATGAGAATGATCAGAATCTTCAGTGCTTAAATTTGATCAAAACATCTGTGCTGAATATCATTTGTGAACAAAATGGCAGGTCAAAATATCTCATTAGTACAATTTATAAAGCAATGAAGTGGTAAAGCTAGAGCTCATGGAAATGTTTTGCTGTAGTGTCTGACTGAGAAAGAGTAAATATTTCCAGGCACCCTTAAGAGCTTCTTAAAGCCAGAATGAGTAACTCAGTGATGCGCTTTACCAAAGGAGGCTAAAACTCTGCTTGGGAGATGAGACATTTCTATAATCTTCTACTCTAGCCAGTCTGCCTCAGATCTCATCAGGCATTTCTAAATAATAAATGGAAATCCCACTCTCCAGCTTTTTAAGAAATTTCTGGTAACTCAGATTTAACAGATCATTCTATTACCAATGGAAAAAATTAGAGATAAATACTTACATTTCAAAAATGTAGATTTGGCACTGGAAACTTATTAATTCATGCAAAATTATGTAGACAGGATATTCAAATAAGAAGTTTGAGTGATATTTACACCACTGAGATTTATCTGACCATGCATCTGTTTCAGCTTTTAAGAGGACACACTCAAGATCACCTTTGCAGTTTGTTCAAACATCAAGCCCAAGTTCAGCGAGTTGCACCGTGCTGGTATGTGTATGCTGTGTTTAGCATACCGCCAAACACCATCCGAACAGGCTGCCTGAAAGTATGCTGGTGACAGCTCTTGTGGAAGACAGAAAATAATGTAGACATATTCAGTGACACAGATATTTAGTTGGTGTAAAACTGTCATAGCCATTGATTTCAACATATCTTTGACAATAAACCCAATCCAGGAATTTCCCAGTGTTGTTTCTGGTATCCTGTTTCGTGGAGCTCAGATGTTCACCACAAAATCCTGTGAACACCCTGGAGATAATTTCTCTTTTCTTCATGAAACATGTCATTCTTTGTTCCATGGTTTTCACAGTTCTCAGTGAAAAAGAGAAAAATACCCTTTGAACCAGGTTCTAAACAGCCAAGAAATAACTAACAATGGAAAGGACTGTAGTCACCACAGGGAAAAAGCACTTCTGCTAACACTCCTAAAAGTCCCTTTACCATGTACTCCTACTTACTTTGTAATGATTGCATGTTTTCCCTTTGGGCCCACTAAAGTATTTAATTGCAATTACACTCATTTACATAGCAGATGAGGCTAATTGCTGGTATTAGTTACCAAATGTATGCTTGTATTGTGAGGGTAAAAAAATGCCCTACAGAAAAGAAAACGACTATGCCTCTAATTAAGGAGCTATGAGTCAAAGTGAGCTTGTTCAGAGATGTAAATATAGAATCAAGTGCTTTCAGAGTTCCATGGTGCATTTTATTATAACACCAGTTCCCATATTCCAGAGATAACACTGGCAGAGCTCATAGTAAATGTAATGAACTATTCTCATTTTCTCAGAAGCAGGGATGATAGGCACCACAGAAAAGCTCAGAGATCTAGATTTCTAAAATTTTTTATTAGAAATAATGTGAATGTCGTATTAATAAGGCTCTTTGTGTATAATAGATACACTGAACTTATTATTTTAAGTGGCCCCATCACCTTTTCTTTTGGCCTAATTCCCAGGAAAAGTTTTTTTGACTATTCAGGGCTCAAACAGTTGCACATCAATGGACTTCATTTTGTATGCAATTATACACAAGGACTTTTAAGATAATATACCACTAGAGTGAATGTGAGAAGCATCAGGCTAAGTGGAACCCCAGATGAATAACAATGGCAGGACTTGGCCCTTTATATGCCTAATATAAAAATTATTATAAGATTTCTATCTACATATCTATCTATCTATCTAGAGATAGGGCTAGTCCCGGATGCTGGAATAAGGATTTGTTAATTTTAGTTAGCTTCAGGAGGTCACAGTGAGAACAGAAGTGTGCCCATCAGTATCCCTTGGACAGGGTTGAAAAGCTCCCCATAAACATTTGAAAAATTAACACTTTATCAAACTGTGCCTTAATTTTTTCTTTTTCCTGGAAGTCTACCAAATCTTGACAGCAGTTAAGCTGTGGGTGTGCAGAAACGTTACATACCATATTTACCATTATCATTTTTTAGGTAGTTTTCCATTAGTCTGCTATGTTTTGCTTACATTCAAAACTGAAGTTCTTTTGGTTTGGGGGCGGGGAGCAAGAGGCATCCGTTTCTCTGTGGTTATGTATTACCTAAAACACTTGCAATTTGATTGGGCTTATGATATGAACACATACAAACACTTCCTATGTGTTCTGGTAATACAGATGAATATAAAAATAAACAACCAACTTGTGCTAAATGAACAAAGTTTCTTTCTAGCCTTTCTAGGATTTATATCTTAGTTTCCCCATCACTAAATCTAGGAGTCATCACTAGTTGGAGAGCAGTTTACCAGGAGAACGAAGGTTTGTGAACTTCAAGAGACATCACAAAGCCACAACCATATGTTATACCACCACCTCAGCTACAGAAAGCAAAAGTTAGTATGGCATTTACTTTCTAAAAGCAACACTTCTTCAGATTTCTGCTAATACTAAAATCACTTCAAACAAATCTCTAAATTTACCACTTTGGTTCCATCTTTGATTACGAGCTGTTTCTGCCTCCCACCAAAAAACAATTGCCACCCCCATACAAAAATTAATTCCAACCTTAAAACGGTGAGTTTGATTTTCTGCTGCCTCTCATATCGCATGATGTAAACCCTGTGTAATATATTACCATTCTTATTTAGAAAGTCTTTATGTCACAAAGGGCTGATATAAAAGAGAATCTATTCCCCTTGTTTTATTAGTTACATTATTCGTCGATGCAGCTTTAGTCTAGCATTAGATTCACCAGTGTTTGGTTACCTACACAGGTCATTTCATAAAATGAGACTGGCTGTGAGCCAAATTATCAGCCGCTCCCTATTTTCTTTTTGAAAAGATGAAAAAAAGTTTTAAACACCCAAAATACATTCCATGGATACCAAGGCCTCTCCCTTCTGAGTGCCTATTCTCGTTAAATATATACCTTTGTAGGACTAATCCCAAATGGTTTGATGACAGGGGTCATGTAAGTGTCGTTTTTCAAACTTGTGTGAAAATCCATTTCAAGCCATCTTCCCCTCTTATATTTCACTTCATTTCTGGAGCACTCATGCAGCATAATTACTTAGCTAGAGAATAAAATGTAAACAGGACATCCTCTCAGATAGGAGATCCCAACATGTTGAAAAGTATATGCCTTAGTTCTTATTCAGTTCTGGAAACTATCCCAAGACTTCCACAAAAAGATACTGTTTCTGTTAATGTGGAACATAAACTTAGCCCTTAACATAAAACAAAACCAAACAACATCTGTCCTTACAGTTTGATTGTTTGTTCCATCCTAGTATAATTATTCTTGCATGACAGCAACCCCTGCAGGCTATAGTCCTTGCTGACTCTTCTTTGCCCTCAATGCATGCCCAGCATTAAGAGATGAAATCATTGCATTAGAACTGCCAGTGAAGATTCATTTAGAAAGGCTTAGTGCTGCCACACAGTCACATTTTTACCACTATCTGGGATTTTTTGTTTGGTTGTTTTTGTTTTTTGTTTGTTTGATTGTTTTTGTATAGCATTTTGCCAGTCAAAGAGGACCAAGAAAGATTTCTGTTTCCCAAAACCAAAGGTTTCTGAACAAATCCCTGGGGAAAAGTGGTCAAGGTGGAAGAGATTAATTTTTTACTCCTCTTTAAAGGAGAAAGAAGGATTTCTTCTTAAGTTTAGTCGTTATTTTAGGGCTTATTTGCAATTGTTCTACCAAGTGGCAATAAAATCTTAAATCAGCATAAGAAATAGGAAAGACGTGCTAGTCACTACCACTGCAGATAGCGTGGGGACAGTGGAAAGCCAAAATTGTCTATGTCCTGACAGAAGCCACACATTTTCTGCCACTGTGACCAAAAATAATTCAAAGCAACTGAGCTCCCACAACTTATGAATGCCTCAAGAAAGGAAGGTACACACCAGAGGAGTGTTACATCTCCAATCCTAATAGCTTCTCTAATATTTTCCACAGACTTGGCACTAAAGCGATATACACTTTAATCCCATCCTGAGCTGGTTTATCCCTGGCTGAACATCTAACTTCCTCCAGTCTCTGGATCTGCAGAACTCCCTCAGGGCAGTAGGACTCTGTCACAGCCACAAGGCTGTCTGCTTCTCTTGAGAGGTATGTGATCTGCTTGTCAGATATCTAGATGGATGTGAACATACCCTTTTCAAAACTTGGTGTCACAGGGATCACGATAATCTAATAAGCAGAAATATCTAAGAAGACCAGATATATATTGTGTCTTGTATGCATCCTCCTGGTGGCATAGTTCAAATCCTAATTATGATCACACAAGCCTCAGGTAAATTTAACATCGAAACACCTGACTGCAGATTATCATTGCCACCTGCATTTCTGATCATATAATCACAAATACTTTCTGCTATAAACATCATAATGATAGTATTTGTAGCCCTTTACAATTGCAATAAATTTTACTTTTTTCCATTCTGTTCACACAATAAGAAAGGAGTGACATCCTTTGGTTTCATGCTAAATATGAAAGTTCACAGCTCATAACATCATTCTAGTTTTCCATTGATAAGTTTGTCTTTTTTGAGCACTACGTGGTTGGTGAGGTGTCTCGACAAATCAAGATGCTCCTCTCATTCTGTACAGTATTTTTATTCTTAACTCTTCACATCTTCTGTGATCACAGAAATTGTCGTATATTCATTTTCTTTTAGAGATCAGTTACACAAACATTTCAGGTGTAAAATTTAATGAATAAAATACACTATTTTCAAACAGAAAAAAAGAACAGTTGTTTTAGGATCAGTAACCTGATACTAAAGTTTGCTTAAGTTTAAGCAAGAAAGAGTTCACTGAAACCAGAGCCAGATTCCCATGAAGTCTGTGTGCCTGAGAATTTGCTTCAGAATAGGATAAGGCTTTTGTTAAGGACCAAAATCTTCACTTTTCTTATAAAAGTACACAATAGAAGACTTAATTCTAAAAGCTTATGGCTCCTAGGCAGATTCCTTACAGTCACACCTTTGCTTTAGTAGGAGAGGCACCGCGGAGAGAACAGAAGCCACAGCTCATAGCGAAAACAGACGATAGCCTCAGAAATCTTTGCCATCTATGTGCCAAAACTAGTCACTACTTTTTCCTAACAGTTGCCAAAGAGTTAAGCAATGAAGGTTATTAATTCAATCGCATGCCTTCTGAATTGCATGCCTTCTGAAAGGAGTGTTGATTGTGTCAATATTTTTACCCTTGCAACAGAAAGAACACTGTCATGAGAGAGTGTTCCTCAGCTTTTCCTCTCCTCTGCTTGTCCACCCTTAAAAGCGGATCTTAGGGTTTATAGGACAGATGACCCACAAGCTGTAAATTGTAGCTTTTTCATTTCTATATGAGCTCTGGCCTTATCTATTCTACATTGCTAATAGCTACTCTGTGATGTAGAATGAACAGAAAAACCAAGAGCTAGAAGAACTTAAAGATTTGGCATTATCAGCTTGAAATTGGTTGGTAGCCTAAGCATCATTGTGCTTTTTAATGAAGATTTCTTTTTTGATCTTTAAAACTTGTTGCCTACCAGTTGTACTATCGTGCGAATTAACCTAGTTGAAACACTCCTCTATGTATATTATTAGTAATACAACACTCCAAATCAGCTGCTGTTTTAAAAGTGCTATTTGTGAAAGAATAAAATAAAAGAGCAATTTGATTGATTGTTTGTTTAATCAAAGAGCCTAATTATTTTAAATTTCATGGTTTTAATTTCTTTACATATCTGTCAAGTCTTCATCAAGGGAATTATCCCTGTCACATTTTTACTATGTTTTTGCTATCATTTTCATTCATTGGATCATCAAGAATTGGACGCAGAGCAAACAGCACTAGTAACATCTGAGCACCTTCTAATTAGCAGAAGAACCATACTCATTTTGGGTTTATGCCAAACATCTGAGAATTGGAAGTGAAAGGAGCTTTCCTTGAGAAGGCCTTCAGCAGCAGAAATCCCTTACAACCAATAACCTTGAGAGACAGAGACTGCTAACATGATCCCCTAAAGAGCACAGCATGATGTGTAAAGGGATGTAGGCAGGGCAGCCAGGGGACACACTGATTCAGATGTCCCTCTTGCAACTTCCACCCGTAGAACTTCTAAGGAACTCCCAGTGGGATTAAACACGCTTTTCTGTTGTACATCCCCTCAGGAGGACAGCTACGGAAATGTCTCCTCCCCTCCGTAAAATGAATCACCCCTGGATAGAGTGGGCGTAGCTGTTTGTACACCTCTTATCACACTAAGGATGTGCTAATATCTTGACCTGCAAACGAGAGGACCACCCAAGCCTCTAGCAGCTAAACTGAAATGATTCAGTTATGATTTATGTTGGGAGGTTTCCTCTGCAATATATTCACCCTTGAAGGAGATGAGGAAAGAACATAAATTTGCCTATTTCATCTAGAAGTGGAAGAAGGGGATCAAATACATTGTCAAAAGCTCTCAACAATGAGTGCGATAGCTCAAGGCATATTCTCCTAGGTGCTATACTTAGACAAAGTCTGAGAAGGACACAGAATAATGCATAATCACTTGACTTGAGAGAAAGATTAAAGACTCAAAAATGGAAGTAGAGAAGAGGCCACACATAGAGCCTGGGAAGGAAAATCAGTCCTGGCAAGAAGAGTTTGAACGTCTAGACTGTTTCCCCTTAGTGCAATCTTCCAGACAAGCAAATGCTGTGGAGTCTAAATCCTCTTCCTTGCCAACCAAAATTTTCTCTTTGGAGATCAGCACTCAAGTCAGACAAAAACCTTACACTTTGACTGAAAGTATTGACATAACCTTGTGAGGAGGAAATTGTTGGAATTAAATTGATAAAAATATCCTAGAAAAAAAGAGCTAAAATTATTTCAGTTTTGCTCTCCCTTTAAGATCATGGGGGTTGCTTCTCACAACTAAGGGTATTGCAAAAAGCCAGAACAGAAAGACAGGAACAGAGTCACTGAAAAGTTCTCATCATACACAGTGTTTCTGTTTGAATCCAAGAATATAATAAATAAACTGTAACTGCTTGCAAGAAGTAATCTGAACCTATAATTTAGGATATTGCAGTAAAATGTATGCTCAGAGAGTAAAAAGTTTACATCACAGCTAACAGGTATTTCACCAGGATCTAGCAGATTATATGGTCAGCTAAAAGGAATGTGAAAAACAGGAGTAACTAATGTCTTCTGATGATTCCCAGGAATACTAATTACATTGCTTCTTAGTACTTTTATTTTACACAAATGGCTGAAAGATGTCTTTTGTGTACATCATGTTATATCTGAAGAAAACCAGAGGGTCTCTTTCCCCTTAATGAAACAAATCTAGCAGTCATAAGTCCAAAGAGTCACCCCATATTCCCATTGCTACCAAATACGTGAGAAATATTAACATGAACTATGCCATTCTAAAGGGAAATCAAGATTCATGAGGATTTGGTATGTACAAAGCAACAATTTGCCTCATGATTTGCCTGCTTATCACAAGACTCCTCTTAAAAATACACTAGTCTAACACATGTAGAAGGAGCAGGGTTTGCAGAATTTTCAAGTACTCAGAGAGACAGATGAAGTCCTTGGGAGCTGTAGGGATTCCACTTCCTGAAAATTAGTCACTGGTAGTGCAAACCAGTCCTCTACTAGTCATGGAGCCTGTTTATCAGGCATTCACCATAAACTCTCTTTCAGAAGACGACAAATTTAAACAAACTCAGAACATTCTGGACCGCTTCTTTCTCCCTTAAATGTAAACTTTTTAACGTACATTTTTAACCAAAAAGCTTTGAGAAAGAGTGAGATCTTGCCAGGTATCCAGCAAAAGCTGGATATTTCCAATAAAAACAGATAGTAGTTCCAAAGTAGAAGTCAGCTTTTTGACAAAGCCTTACTGAAAACATATTATCTCTGTTAAACAAAGGGAAATCTTTTACATCAGTAGCTTCCAAGAGATATCCAGGATCAATAGGTCAGATCCCCCTTCTACCCTCTTTAAGAATACACAGCCAGAATGGCTTTTCCTCTCGACTGCACCCCATCCACATTCACTATGCAACGGAGGTTTGTACAAAAGTCTCTGTTATCTGTGCTGCTCACTATGTGAGTGGATGACAAGGCAAAATAGCCATCTTATTGCCTGATGTTTGTCTTTGTCCTCTACAGCCATTTAGCTACCCAGGGAAAATGATGCACCTGTCCTGAATCCACTTGGAACTGCCAGTGTACAGTAAGAGAAAAAGGCCTAAAGCATCTAAGAGCGACGCCAGATGGACTCTGGCAAGTCTTTCTGGACTAGTGTAAGGTTTTAACCACAGCTGACTCCTCTACTCTAATAAAGCTTACAGTAGCCCCTGCAGAGGAGTCAGCAAAAAGCAATATGTACCCACAGCTCAGCTCGCGTTCATCTTGACTACCTTTTCTGGTGACCACGCTAAGGCATGGACATATATATCCTTCTCTTAACATCTTCAGTCCCTAACCCCCTGCAGCCAGCCAGCAGTGATGACATAGAAATTATCATAGCAAGAATGGCCAGAGCTTATCTGACAAAGCCCCAGGATGCTATCTGGAGATTCTGCAGTGGCAGGGGGATCGCTGTCTGTGACCTAATAGTTCTTTTGTGTGTCTTTTGCCACATTCATAGACTCAATTAAGTAAATACGGTTACTGAGAAGGAAAGAGAGGGAAAGAAATGGGTAGAGAGAGAAATTGAGAGGGAGGGAGGAAAGGGGGGACAGGGACAGGGGGATGGAGAGAGAGAGGTGTGTATTACCCAAGTATATACAGTAATGTAGGATTATGTAATCGTTTCAATAACTTCCCTACCCAGGAGATCAGGAGTGTCATGATTACTTTCCTAGCCTGACAGTATTTTACTTGAAAAGGGGAAAAAATGCGTTTTTCCAAAGTGGTCACAGGATTCTCAGGGAATATTGTCTTAAGTTATATGTATATCCAAGCATCTATGTAAACTGTAATTTTAAAAACCATTCGGTTCCCCAGACCATTGGCGGACGGAAGGAAGGAAAGAGATCAGTGGAGAGGAATGTTTAAATAGCTTCTTGTTTTTCACTCACAGGACAGATGGCGTGCAAACTAATGAAAAATAAAACCCCAACTGACATTGTATAGCAGCTGTGTGGAGTGTCAACTATAGGAAGAAATGTGGCCCGCTGGATAGACTTTTTTACTAGAAATGAGGGAACTCATGTTCCAAGCCTGGAACATTCCTACTCCCAAAATGCCTATGCGTTTGTAAGAAAATTCTCTGTGCCTCAGTTTCTTCATCTGTAGAATACAAACAATTAGACGTTTTAGTTTATGAAGGAAACAATGAAGAGAAATGATGAGAACTTCATATTTTGTGGGAAAGCAAAGCCCATTAAAAACACAAAACATTTTACTTCATTAATGAGTGACCACAGTACTTAAACGAAGAAAACTGAGCTCTTTCAGTGCTCTAGAAAATTCTTTTTTCAGTGATCAGAATTATTATGTTTTGATACCATTAATAAGCCTAAGGTTTTACTCACAACTCAAATGATATGAGATTCATAAAGTTCAAGGTACAACCTTGGAGCAAGAAGAGTCCACGAGTTCTTATTCATTTCCTGGGAAGAGCTTCACAATTTTTTCTAGTAGGCCAAGCTTTTCCTCTTTACATATTTTTGGTTTGCAAAAATTTCCTTGTGTAACATGATTGACCTTTTTTTTTTTTAAGTTCCTGTGCTAGTACCATTTTCTTTAGCCTATGCCATTATATGCCAATCTTTTCTGCTTTTAAGATGGTTTTATATTTTTTCTTTCTTTCTTTCTTTCTTTCCTTCTTTTTTTTTTTTTTTTTTTTTTGATGTTGTTCTGCGGAGTCAGTCATTGTCTTGAACCCTTAGGAAGAGTTCCTATAATCCCTATGATCACAACTTAGTCTGGAAAGACGCAGTTTGCTTTCTACTTAGATAAGTCAGAACACAACAAAATTGATGTGATTTATGTCAGTGTCCAAAGGATCAGGACTAGCTGCAGGGGTGGGTTACCTTGATTTTGATCTGTTACAATTTTTTCAGAACAGAGCAGGAAGAATCTCTCCCACAGCCACTTTTTTCCTATCAGGCCCTTATGAAAAAGCCACATTAAATTTTCAGAGTAACAGTGAAGATAACATTGTGCCTTTCTCAATGCTTTAGAGGCTATCAGCTTTGAAAGGAAGCATGCACAAGTTTAAAGTTGCAATGATTGTGTTCAACTACTGCCTCCTTGATACACCAGATCTTCTGTTTATCCACTGTATTTGTGAGGGTGGGGAGGAAACACAGCTGTGATATGATTCAAGATGGTAAGTATCAAAGAGTTAGAGATTTCCCCCTGCATTCTCAAATTCTCTCTTTTCTCTAAGAGACTTCAGGATTGATTCTCTACTGCCTGGATGGGGATTTACACCTGAATGAAACAACACCTGTGCTATAGCATTCTCACAGATAGTACTGTGCATAGCCTTTTCAGTTTAGTAATCAAAGGAAACAGCTCATTTCCCCTAAATATAGCAGTTAAGTGTGATGATGAAGTTTACAGAATTTCTATGCTGTGAAAGACTTGTGCTATAAATTAAATCCTTATTAACTAAATTGCCTACTATGTTGGTGGCACAAAGGGACACGTTATCTTACTATGGTATTAATGATAAAACACAGAACAACACAGATTTCTTCTTAATAGTAACAAGTGAAATAATTCCATCACATGTCATGTTAACAATATCTAAGACTGACTAAGAATACAAGTGTTGCTGGCCATGTATGTAACTGAGATTTGTAAACTACATGTGACGTCAGATCAGTTAAAATAACTGAAGAAAACTTGTTTATTGTTGCAGTAGTGGAAGTGATGAAGTGGTACAAATGCAATGTTTATCATACTGAACACATTAGAAGCTATGATTGTGGAGGAACATTTCTCAGTTAAATGGTATATGTTGGAGAAAACATAGCACCAAACAACAAAGAAAAGACTATATCTTGTTCCATCATCCTTTTCTCTTTTTTTTCTTACTTTGAACAAAATCCCCAATGTAGCCCGGAGGATACTTTATTTATGTCCCTGCAGTTCAAGGCCCACAAACCAATTCATCATGTTCCTGCCTTGTCTCATCTGCTGTAAATGAATTACCCTTCCTGCAACTTTCTGAAGTCTGTTTGCTATTATGTAGATTAATGCAATAAATAGGCATATGTGTGTACATGTGTGTGAAAAGCGCATTTATGGAGTACATTGTGCTATGTTCCACAACCAGCTCAATCCAGAATCCATAATTTAACATTCAGTAAATACAAATGACTCCAATACCACAACGAAATGTTGTCTGTGTTCTGTTAAGAGTTGTATCAATTTTTTAACTTAAATGCTATAAAATAGATATTAGCTTACACTGTCTTTTGGATGTAATAATTCAAATCATATTTATAGCTTCATGTTACTTACATATTACCACCACTCATAGATGATGAGATTGGAAAGTCTGAACTAAAGTAGTATACCTGGATTTCTTTGGGTGTCTTCTTTGATGATATGCACTAGAAGCAAATTGTGTATAATTACAAGTCTTTGTATCTTACAGTTGAATGTGTTTTGTCAATACTTGTGTGAAAAAAAAAGACTAGAAGTTTTTGAAAAGGATAAATAAAAGGACTGTGACCTCAATTCCACAAAAAAA
>VXAA01006474.1:1017508-1032105 GCA_013399115.1 Anseranas semipalmata
AAAAAAAAAAACTAACTAATTTTTACATTTAAATGAATATTGAAGGAAAGTTTAACCACATAACCTTTCCTGCAAGCACAAGAAAATTCTGACTAGCACAAGTAACCTCTCTGGCTTGAGTGGAATGAGTCAAGTTTCTAAGCATTTAACATGAAATTGAGTATGTCCAGAATCAGGTTCATAGTCTGAAGCTGTTTTATTTATTGGCTGGTGAGCAGTAACACTCGTCTTATCAACACAAACAAACAAATGGGGTAGATTCTTGCCAGTCTTCAACATCAGTTAAAAAATAAATAAAATAAAATAAAATAAAATAAAATAAAATAAAATAAAACAACAACAAAAGAAAGGAGGCTGTTTAAAAAAAAAATTAATGTTTTTGCAGTCTTTCACATCCCCATCTGAAACATAGTTATTAAGGTTTTGTTCTGTAGATATTTTCCATACCCAGCTTAAGCACTTCAATGAATAAAAAGCTGGCAGAAACTAATGAATTTATAGAAAAGAATGGCACAGCGTGTGTAAAGAAGTGAAAATAAGAACCCTTAATAATTTCAGCTGCTTATGTCTGCTCCAGAAATTCAGTTCTTTGCTATCAGTTTTGATAAGCAGCCTTCCTCACCGATGAGGCTATAAGATGATAGTGTCATTCAATAACTCTCACACCCTTTCCTGCTATTTGTCCAGTGCAGGAAACTAAGGGTTTTCTTGTCGTGTGGACACAGAGGAAATATCCAGCAACCAAATACTGACCCTTGCATGCAAACAGGTCCATATCCTCTTTCCGCCTGACAACTTCCTTCCTGCCTGCTAGGAACAAATCTACTCTTCATTTTTCCGGAGTTCTTTATACAGGCTACTCAGAAAGCCCTTGGGTAGGGACAAACATTTTATTAATGTAAACTTCATCTAACAGCTGGATACTTAGGGCAGCCAGGCCCAAATTTACAGTAGAGAATTGTTTGCTTCTTTTAACTATAGTGTTCCTGCAGCTGAGTCACTAAACACTCTGTGCCAGGGACTAATAAATAGAGTTTACTGAGATGTCTGGCCTCAGCTTGACGAAGACATATTTGCATTTCTGACATTTTGGTGAAGACTAGACTTAGGTAAGATTAATCTTACTGTGTCTTTCCTCTGCATTTCTCTGCATCAGCAAGAAAGTGGGAGCCTTTTTCTGGCCATGAAGAATGGGGGTTTTATCTCCTGCCTGACTTCATTAAAGCAGTCACTAAGACATAAACTGTCTCCTGAGTGATGTTACAGACAACAAGCAACAAACCAGCCAACAGCTGACAGTTGATAGCAGAGAACCAATTTCAGAGGGCTGTATCTTTTTCTTTTTCTGGGATCATGTATGTTATTTATCCTTTGCATGAAATCATGATTTCAGGATGTAAAAGGAAAGCTTAGACCATGTTCTGTTTTGTTCCCATTCTTCCATTACCTGAGAAATGTCCAGTGGCATTACACAGACATGTCCTTCTGTGCAGTCAGAAGAACTTCACAAGTCAATAATGGACTCCTCAGGAAATTCTCCCTGAGTCACATGATTAGCCCTGCAGAGCCTCGTGTGACTGTGATCAAGCTACTTTTCACTGTAAAGATTGTTCGTTTACGCTTAGCTTAGGAATTGTTCATTACGCCACAACACTGCTATATCCCTGACAGAGAGCACCTTCCAGTGAAATTTGTACATTTGTTTGTGTGTGTTCCTCACATTAGAAGATGGGACCAGCTTCTTCTGTATTCCCATTTAAAACTTAAGAGTAACTAAGCAGAAGTCAGCAGAGTGCAGAGTGCACTGCACAGCAGTCCAGCTGTAAGCAGCCTGTACAGCAAAGAAGTTCTGCAGTGTATCCTAAAGTCTCTGAGAATATGTCCTCATTTCGTAGGACTGTCAGACTGAAAGAAACCCAAATTATCATTGATAAACATTGTAGGGAGAGGAGAGAGAGAAAAAGAGAGAATGAACAAAAGACAGAAGGAAACGTCATATTCAAAAGTAAAGGCTATTCATTAATATCAAAAGTTATCATTACTATATTACAAATGTGAATGGTACGCAACATAGATGATTAAAATAATATCAATAAATATTATATTTAATATATACTATGTGATGATAAATACTTCTTAGAAACATTTTATTTATTAGTTGGATTTTACAAGCATTTATAGTAATTATCATCATTTAGATTAATCATATTTTCTCCTCTATAAATATTTATGAATGGAACCTTAATATTAAGTACGTAATCTATTTTAAAGTTTAGCAGCAACCTTGTAGAAGTGTGCCCTTCTGGTACTCACTGTAAATGTCTCCTACAGATCAATCTAAAATCAGAAGACCTTATACTATATTGAATTATGAACTAATAATCAGATAAAAATTATAGAAAATACTGAAATGAATAAATCAGTTATCCACAAGATTACCAATTGGTATTAAAAATGAAATTGCAGAAGTATTATACTTTAATTACTTGCATCAATGATTATTACAAATTCTCGGCAGTCTCAGAAGTTTCAAAAGTGAAATAGATGAGCAGTTTTGCATACTGGAGTTACCCAGAGTAAGGATTATTTGCTTATGCTTTCACCTTTAAAAATATTTAATATTAAAGGTACCTGACAATTCAATACTTCGACTGATTTCTGCTCTAGTTTCTACATATTTATACCAAAGATCAGATGGGCTGTGTGTCAGTGAAACATAAAAGCTATTTTTTTTCCCAGTGTGGCAGACATTTGAATGTTTCGCTGTCCTTAACATTGCTTGGCTTTTACATCTTTCTTTAAAAAAAGAACCATCTAGGCCTGAGTGCATCACCAGGCCTCGCAGGGGCCTGTCCACCACGGCCCTGACCAGGAAGGAGCCTGCTGCAGCTCTGGCCTGCGCACCGGCCCCTCAGCCCTGTTAGCGGCCTGTCTCCTGGATGGGCCCCCAGTCCCCTGTAGCAGCTCCATCTTACCTTCTGCTCCTGCCTGGAGGCCGCGGATGGACCCTGGACCTGGTTTATCGCCTTGCCGTGCCGGGGTCTGCTGAAAGGGCCTGTTACCAACTCCAGCTCTGCCCCATGGGTGAGGGCACGGCCCACAAGGGGGTCACCCTTGGCTTCTGGCCCTACGTCCCTTACTGCTCCCTGGCAATTGTTCTGAATGTGAATGGAGGCAGAAATAGAAAAAGCAATGCAATTTCGTGAGTGAGACTATTCACCAGTACTAGAACATGACCAAATTGAAAACCAGTACTTTTCACGTACGTCTTTACAGCTAGGCTATGGCAATCACAAGCAGAAGAAAATGTTGGATTGAAAAAGTTTGTCCATACATTTGTATGGACAATAAGAATATGTGGCTGTACAGTTGCTACTTAAAAAACATACAAACAAACAAACAACAACAACAAAACAGTGTTAAATGCGATTATTCAGGGTTTAACGCAGCTTCTGTTTGATATCCTAAATCCTCCCGTTGCATAAAGTTCTTCTTCATTCATATGGAAGATAAAACACTGAAAATAGCTTCCTGGACTGAACAAGCACCAATTCTGAGCTGTTTTAGCAATTACTGTGTCCAGTGTTTTTTTGGTAGATGCCTTTCTAAGAAGAACATAATGAAGGCAAATAGCTTTTTCAGTTATGGCTGAATAGTTTGAAATAACCTCCTAGGTAAAAACACTAACCTTACATCAGGTTAAGCCGTGTTCCTTAGTGAGACAGCTATGGTGTCAAATTCTACTCCACGTACAGTAGTATTGCAGGTAAACTAATACTAATAATTCGCGGTAGGCACTTTTGAACCTTAGAACTTGCACATTCAATTTTTGTTGGATCTGCTTTCTGGGTTCAAATTTTCCTGAACATAAAGGAAATCTGTTTGCCCTCATTCCCCTGCTCTAAAAGGAGAAGGAAGAGGTAGAAGTTGCTGGATGTATTTTAGATTCTGATGCAAGATGGAGGCCAATAGCATTTTTAGCATTGGATTATCTCATCCAGCCTTCTTATTCTTTAAGCAACATAGCCACTTTGGAAGCTGTAAAGTTAGAACCAAAATAAACTATTTCTGAAGTGCTAAGTCCTTATTTCAAATATGCTTATATATCTACAAAGAATTGCAGAATAAGCACTGTGTATCAAGATCATTTTCTTCAGTAGACTCAAATGAATTCAAGTTTGCAAGCTATATTGACCACTCAGAGGACACATAGCAGTTCCTCCTTTGAGTTACTCCGAGTAACTTCCAAGTTTATGTGTTGCTATATCATTCCAAGCAATGGACTAGACAGAACTATGTCTGACAGACTAAGGGCACATCTAACCTGGCACCACAGAGAGAGATCTGTTAATGATGATATTGTGAGTCCTAGGGGTGAAATCTTGACCCTGTTGAACCCAGTGGAAAAGTTTTCATCAGTCGGGTTAGGATTTCTCCCAAGTAGTTTATGTATTACTACTTACATGAATCTCATCAAAAGACAGACTGACCATATTTAAACTGCATTTTTTATTGTTGTTCTTTAAAATCTGTGAGCAAAAACCATGTGGCTGTGGAGTCTGTCTTGAAAACTAATAAATACTTTTAACTCAAGTTTGCTTGTCCTCTAAAATGCCCCTTTGAAATCATTAAAAATAGGCTCCAAAAAGCAACACTGCTCCTACATTATTTAATAGCACTTCACTTTTTTTCTGTGTGCATTTTCCATGTTCTGATCCTGCTCTTAGTATTCTAAAAGATGGGATTGCTACTGATGCAGTTGGTAACTTTATACCACTGCCAAACTACTGGGCACAGTCAGACCTGTTGGAATTAAAATTATCAAATCAAAATTACTTTTTTGTTTAAAAGGGATGTAAAAATGTTACTATTTTTGCACTTATATCTAAATATAAGTTATAGATACATCTATAACTAAAGCTTCCTATTTTTCTTCTGCTTGTGTACGCCAGAAAGTGGAGAAAATTCTAGAGGGAATTCAGACTGAGATTTGTTGAGTTTTGTTTTTTTTTTTTGCAAAAAACAATAGCAATGAACAAAAAATCACCTTCTTAACAGAATATGTGTAAAAGTCAAATTATTAAGTAAAGATTTTTTTTTTATTTTATTATGAGACTTTCTATATAAAGTGTAATTTATGAACATAGCTATTTAAAAATACTGTCCTGACCAGGAATCCAAATGATATGAAGATAGTTAATTATTGCCAAGAGCCTTTTTCCCTTTATGTCTACAAAGGGGAAGGCACAATGGCAATAAAACTTAATAGTTGGCTTTTTTTTTTTTTAAATAGTAGAATAGTACCATTGATAGTTCCACCTACTCTTTCAGTTGCATAAAATAATCTTAAATTCCTGTTTAAATTGTTTATGCATTTGAACAGCTGTTGATTTTCACCATAGATGTGTTTGCTTTTCAGCATTAAACTCTAGAAACCTCCAAGTAGAATGCAATGTGTATATACATCTATTACTGCTCATCACTATCACTTTATCACTTATGTACAGTAATAACGGTTAATATTTATGTTGGGGTTGTGCCTAGAGGAATCAGTCGGATGATGGCAACAGTAAAATAATATAGATAGTAAGTACATAGCTTTTACTCAAACAAAGTGCAACTCAAATAACATTCAGAAATCTGTTGTTTTCATGAGACCTCTATGCACTTTGTGACAGTAAAAGAACAGAATTAACATGTATTTTGCTATTTATAAAGTAAGGCACTACAGTGGATAGAACAGAGATGCAATTATCTCTTCTGTCAAGTTTAAGAGTATGTTCACAATTGTCAAAAGGCATCATACTTTGGGATTTAGTCTTGCTCAGGAGAAAACCTGGGATTGTTTGCAGCAGGTTTTATTTGTGCTCAATGGAAAAGAAAAGAAAAGAAAAGAAAAGAAAAGAAAAGAAAAGAAAAGAAAAGAAAAGAAAAGAAAAGAAAAGAAAAGAATAAACCCCAGTGCTTAATTTAGAGAAAAAACTGCTCCTACAACATCACTACATCTTAATGTTACATAACCATCATTTAATGGAAGAAGATAAATGACAGAAGAATTCTTTTCTGTAGTCTGTATTATGTTGTAATTCTAGACATTATTATGAGCTTTGAAAACAAAATTGTAAATCATTAAGTCTTATACAGGGATGAATACATTTATATTACTAAAATAAATTGTTGCTTTGAAATAAAACAAAGTTAAATTCCCTTTGCAATTTTGTGTTTCAAGGTTTTCCTAGAACTGAAGATTGACAAGTCACAATTCCACTCTGTCTTACTGATACTGTTATAGTCATTGGTTTTAATATACTTCCCACTGGTATGCACCCCAAGTTAGAACAGTGCATTTACAGAAGTTTGCTATATTTCTATTTGATGAAGTCATAGTTGTCATCATAATTCTGCCCTTACCTACGTGTTGTCCATACATTTTGCAAATATAATTTCTTTTTTCAGACTTAACAATTTTTTCTTTCTAGCCTTCACATCCATACTTGTCTTATATCAATATAGAACACTGATGTTGAACATTTCAATTACTCTGACTACCTCACTAATTTTAATACATCTGCTGGCTGCCACATTGTGTTGTACTAGGGTAAAAGTTTTCTTGTTTTCAAGGACTTTCACGCTTCAATATTCCTCTCCTTTTATCCCCTTCTATCCAAGACTGTTACTGTACTTACGCAGTGCCTTCCTAAGTACTTAGGTTTTCCTTAATAAACTTTTAAGTAATTGTCTATATGATATAGCCAGGCTGAGTAGCAGCTGGAAATAAATTGTCTAAAGAAATTATTTCCTTATTTAATAGCAGAAGAATCTTAAACAGAATGACTCAAACTTTTCCTCACCCTTATTTGACAGTCATCTTTATTTGGGTCTCTTTCTTGGGTATGTAAGGTGATATTAACACAAACCACCAGCTATAAGAAATGTTAAAGTTTATAAATATAGAAAGAAACTCATGTCTTTTAACAAAATACTCAGTGTTTAGTTGTGAAGATAGCTGTTTTTGCACTGCTAGAACTTTACTTTGCTCCATATTATTCAAGCGTGTCAGTGATCAGGCATGTTAGTGATGGGACTTCCCATTCCTCTGACTCCTGTTTTCTCTAAATAAATAAATAAATACATACATAAATACATAAATAAAAACTACAGAGAACTAAAAAATGTGGATCTTGCATCCAGGCTGTCAAATAGTATTAATTCTGTAGTTTGTACTTAGAGTGAGGCAGGCAGGTCTATCTGTATTAGCCTAAAAAGAAGTCTCTCCCAAACTGACTGAAGTATGAGCATGGGACTGTAGGATGAACATACGTGTAAGAGAAGCTTGCCCATTCTTGCCCATTTCTACCCCATACATAAGTAAAAGATCCAGTTTCCTTATGAAAGATATTAATCTATTTCAAATGAATATCCTCTTTTTTAGAGAAATAGGGAGTGGGAACAAAACTGTTTATAACAAAATTGTTTATAATATTAAAGTACGTACACTGTATGTAGATATATAAAACAATTTGTGTATAGTGTTTGTGAAACAATAACTATCAGTAACTTTTTCCTAAAAGTATCAAGCGTATTTACAGGACAATAAGCTTGTCCTGTAAAACCAATGATTTGCATTAGAAGTGAATCAGGGCCATAGAATGATTCATACAGCAGAATTTTGCAGGAGTGTCCAAAAATTATAATAAAGAATAAAATAAAGAATATTCTTAAAAATTCTCTTTGGCAAACACATTCATTTCAATAGTAAAGATAAGAATTTTTAACTCAGCTTACTGAAATTTGATAAACGTATTTCTGTATTGACTTGGTTTGTAATGATCAGTAAGCAATCTTTATTCCTCTTGAATTGAAAGAAAAAGAAGTTTTGAATTGCGGAGATAAAAAAATGATTTCTGGCACAGGTGCAAAATTGTTTATTTTTATGGATGACATAATCAGATTCAATACCCACAAACAATGAGAATACGTTTCAATACATTCTCTGTACTGCTTAGGTCATGGAGTCCATCATAAACATTAACTGAAACAAAACATTCTTTGGGTAAACCAAAGGAAGTACCACTGAAATAACATAAGCAGCAGAAGAAAGCTTGGAATCTTTCCACGCTAATGTCTGATTATGTGGAACAATGTCAAGAACTCAATAGGGTAGTTGTCCAACTAGTGCTTCTGGCCAATTTTCTTCTCTCAAAAATATTTAAGAGTAACTGGAATAGTTAACATTTCAGAAAATTCAGCCCTTTATAGAATCAGGTCCTTTATTCATTGTAGAGTTTTGATAGCTTATAGAGACTTTCAGAGATGACAGGAAATTCCATACAGTCATATTAGCAGACTGTTATACAGTGATAAAATGTATTGAACTGACAGAACAGCAGACCTGCAGGGTTCATGAGGAATGCTACAGGGCTGAAGGTCTACCTCTGGTAGCTGTATAGAAAATGGCACCATATTGTTTCTTTACAGCTGTGGAAGCTGGAATCAAAGATATTTACAGCCTGACTGCGTTTGAATGCAACCAGCATATGAAATGTATCTCCTCAACAGCTATCAGCTCTCAGATGTGACTTTCAGATGCCTGGTCTCTTATCAGAATCAGTTTTGCACGAAGACCACTGTTTCTTATGTGTACTTTCTGGGAGTGGGAAGAGATGGTTTGGGATTACAAAGGAGATTGATTTTTAAGGTTCACTTTGGCTTGTATGGACCACCTTTGTATGAGCTCCTATCAGATAAGTAGAAAAGAAGTGGCAGAAGCCATGAAACAATGTGTTGAGGTGACACAGTCATCCATCTGTGCTGTTCCTGCTAATTTGATAGTATGAATGCAATGGAACCTGACCGGTGTGAGAAGATCTGAGCTTGTATCTGTCATGTCATTCCTGGCGGTTAGGACAGCTTGTTCACAAGAAGCATAAGCTCTGGAAGGAATTTTATCCACTAAATATAACTGTTTTAATTTTTTTATGAAAATATTTCCCACTGCCTAAACAGCCTGATGCTACCTATTCATGATTGAGTACAATTCTAGCTGTCAAGATACACAGGGGTAGCCTGCAGTGCCATTAAGGAAACCCACAAAGATAAATCGTATCTTCTTAAGCATGTAAGTGAAAATGGATGGTTGAAATGTTTTTAGACACAGGGTAGAATGCAATCAGAAATAAAACTACCTATGTCTGCTCACCTTTCATGTCAGTATCTTTCTGAAGGGTTTTTTTGAATCACTGGGAGAATTCTTCAGAAGAACCACACTTTTAGGCATCAGATTTATTAGACAGTAGGAGTCTTCTGTATGCAAAGACTTCTTTTGCCTACACTCCTTCCCAAGGGCATCTGATGAAGAACTGACCATTTTAATCTGCTATAAGTGTGATGTAGGAGCATATACATGTTCCAAAACTCTCCTCCATACTGTGGATAGGATCTATTGGACGTTATGATAGACACCTTCGTCACATATTCGATAATCATGCAGATGATGTCTTGTCTTGTAACATTGAAAGTATTAGTGTAAATAAAACCACCACAAGGTAGGGTGAATGTTGCACAGTCATTGTTGCTTTTTTCAGGTTTTTAAAAAACTCCCATAATACTTATTTGCAAGAAATAATTTTCATTGATTTTGCAAAAACAATAGTAAAAGGCAGCTAAAAGGAAACTATGTTTACTCTGAAATGCCACACAGCAGATAATCTTTAAAAAAAAAAAAAAAAACTACAGCAGAGAAATTTTTCAACATCTCACAATAAACAGAATAGGATATGCTATTCAATTTAAATTATTCATTTAGTGGTATGATAGCTACTGAAACAAGTTAAATCAAACTCCACAAGTTTCTCCATCATTGTCTAGATGCACACTTTTAAATTTTGTTTCTCACCTTGATGTATTTTACTTATAATACTCATCAAGACTATCTTTAGTGATTTTTTAAATAATAATGTTACTATTCATTTACAAAGAAGATTTACTTATTTTAGTTTTCTGTCAACACAAACAAATAATAGAATAAAAGAGACACAATTAGACTGAAGAGGACATTAACTCTACACATTAACTCTATGCTGCTTACCACAGTTACCACTTGCCTGAAAAATTAACAGATGTGAAAACTGGTGAGTGCGATCAGCTAGAACTAGATCAGCTGTTATGTTTGTAAGGTGGCAGCATAAGTAAAATCTTATCTCAGTTTTACTGTTATAATGACTACGTCTTGAGGACCAATATTGTTGCTTGCATAATATCACCCTAAAAAAAAAGAAAAGAAAAAGAAAAGGAAAAAAAGAAAAAGAAAAAGAAAAATGGCATGTCCTGTAAAAAGAATATATGATATTTCTTTCACACTTCTACAGTTTGTAACAGGTATCATTTGGTTCAAGTAAAAGTCTTAATAAGATAGTGAATAAGAATATATCAGGTTTCTTGGTTTATTTTTTCTTGTGTTTGTGCTAAATTTATCAATAATTACAGATGTTCTGCAACATTTAGAATGAATTATTATGAGATTCAAACATACGAAATTTCACTTACAGAGTAATAGCAATAGTGCAATTATATTACTCAATTCTACTATTCTCATTAAGAATCTTTTCTATTCATAGTACAAGTCCATAATACTAGAGATTGACTCAAGTGAATAGTGAAATAAATGATTATCCAAAGGTAAAACATGATACTTGGGATTTCAATTCCTAGACTAAACAAATTTTATCTCCTTTATATATAAAAGCTATGTACAAATTCATGACCAATAACAATTTTTATATGTAAAATTATCACAGAATGTTATTTAAAATTCATCTTATGTTTAAATACAGCAAGTTTTTTTCAAGTAAACATTTCATAAGCTCTTTTCATGCATACACTAACCTACATGTCATAGATGGACTAACATAATGGAGTGTTATGAGCTATTACATTAACGAGTCATTTACTGAGGAAGATGTACATGAAAGACTAACACACTTTATGATAAGCAAGCATGCATCACTATATGACTTTAGATGCTCTGACACATGGAAAGGCATAATCTGCACCAACAATCTTTACTTGTAACATACCTGTCTTTGCGCATGGAAAGACTGGCACCTACATCACTAGAATTTCTGCTTAAGGCTCAAAGTTGGTATGAATGATGAAGAAACTTAACCACCGGGGAGTCAGTCTAAATTGCTGAATGGCAATGGAAGTTATTCTAGCTTTCACACTTAAATGAGAAGAGGGTTGGAGTTGTGCAAGGAGAAGAAACTAACGGGAAGACTATAAAAATAAGTAAAGCTGAGGACTCTGACTTAATATTTGTCTTCTTGCTCTGTATTTTACTACACACATATCCTTCTAGCTCCATGACATCCAAAGTACATTAGTTATCATGCACTTCCATTGATTTATTGATGAGCTAATTACAGCACCACTTTCATTTTCTCTGTATATGACCAGAGATGCATAACCTTCTTTGTAAAGTACAGAACTGGTGTCTGATCCTCAAATTTATTTATTGAAACACTGACAACAGTCTTGATTCTTACTGATGAGTTTATTTTCACTAAGGTCATGAGATAACTAGAGCCAAGTATTTGCGGGTTTAGGGACCACGCATAATAGTTTGTTCACATCCACGTTGATATAAAGTAATCAATGAATGGATAAATAGATGTTGGATGAAGGAAGAAGAACCTACATAGATAGTCTATATATTCTTATTTTACAGAACTGCACGTTTCTAGGAACTGTTGTGATTTGTCACATATGTAGTGCACTTTAAATATTTTCATCTCTGCATTTCTCAATGCTATATTTTCTTACTGTTAATATATGATATGGCAGACTTGTACAGTGCAAAGAACAAAAAAAGACATAAATACTGAAAAGCCTGTAATCTATCTAATCACATTTTAGTTGCTCATCTGTAAGGCATCACTGTTGAGAAGGGTGATGACGGAAGGATTAATGTGTTAAGATGTTATTGGGAATCTGAAGATCTGGCTTCTCTTCCTATTTGTTCAACAGATTTCATGCATGATCTTCAGCACATCACTTTGGGTTTGATTCAACACCAAAGATAATTACAATCTAAATTTCTTGATGCTAGAAGTTCTGTGTAATAGAGATGAGTAATAGAGATGAAATTGAACTGAGGACCTCTTGTGCATTTGTTGTGATGTGCTTTGATACCCTCAGATGTCAGAAAGTATAGAGATATATTGTATTTATTATTGGTGTTTTGTTTCCTGTTTTATCATCTTCTAATGGAGATAACATGTTTTAAGAAAGGTTTTGAAGGCTCACGGTGAGAATACTTGCAGAAAAAAAAAAAAAAAGAAGAAGAATGTTTGCTTTGAGCGTATTTCTGATACCTGAAACAGTTCTTAGAAACACAAGATTGTTTATCATTCTAGAATATTAATTTTATGAAAGAAGCTTGACAAAAAAAATACTGATACTTTGGTTCACTTACAATTTCTGGTAGAAATACCAGTGTGATATACTGCAAAATACCTAATATCAAATAGACACTTGAAATTTATGTGGTAACTTTATCAACTATGTGGTTAACACTCATCCTCTACCTTTCTACGTGCATAGAAAACAGTATTTTGTTCATGGAGTAGAAGAAAGTGAATAACGTCCAGAATGTTTCCACTCCTATTTTGCAATTTTTTCAGCTTAAGAAAAGTGGCTTCAAGGATCCTTAGATATATTACTACAAAGTATTCCAAATTATTCTCAATTATCTGGAGCACCAAAGCTAAAATTCTCTATATCTGTGGTGCTGCATCAAAGAACTCCTAAAAGATTTTCTGAAGAAAAGAAATTTCTTAGAAATGGAAACACTATCACCACCCCTCTCATAAGGTATCATACACATTTAATTGCATGTACTAAGGGGGAAAAAAAAAGGGCGGGGAAGAAAACTGTAAAAAAAAAAGATGAATTTGTACATCTTAAAATTTAAATAAGATACTACATTTTCAAAACCAATAATGAAACCTGCATTTCAATTAAGATGAAACACTTTGTTTTAATATGTCATCAAAGCCAAATTCTCTCATGAAAAATAATAATTTAAAGCAAAGAAGCATTTTCCAGTAAGAAAACTGGCTGAAGAAACATACACTTAAGGTATGGCATTTTCAAAAGACCTTTACTGTTATTGCAGCTAGTAGCAATTTTTATTTCAGTGAGAACAATTAACATTAGACCAGGATTAAATGCTTCAAAAGTCCCATTCTTGTTATCTGTCTGCATTCTTACTTATAAATATTGTTTTGGAGAATCTACTTTTCCATCCAAATAAATTAGGCTGAGGTAATTACAATTTCCCAATCTTCTGAGAAGTAAGCAACCAAAAATACTCTTAAATGTATGGAAGGAGTGTTGTGAAAGATATGCATGGCTGCTGTTGACTTGCTGCATAAAACTCCCTTGCACACAGGTTTTCCACACATATAACTGCAGTGTAAAAGACGACATTATGAGAAACCTTCTGACAAATTGATTAATAATCCAGAGCTGCTGAAGTTCAGCTGAGTGAGCAATTAAACATTCCAAACAGCAATGAACCTTCAGAGATAATTTATGATAATTTTATGCATAAGAGCTCAGTGGCTTTTTAATTTGATAGAATGTTAGTAACGTAGATTTCTAACAAGGGAGTTTCAGTGCTCCATACATCACTGAGATTACTTAAACATTTCCAATGTGGTTGATGAATGAAGTTTCCTGAGATGTGAGGAGATACAGAAGATGTCAGAAGGTTGAGATTATTCATCATATCAATTATTGAAAGTGGATGCATTGACATCATACTCCCAGCTCATATTTTACAGCCATTATAAAGACAGAACAGAAATAACAGACTTGGTGGACTGCAGAACTGTCAGGATATCCAACTTCTCCTCTTTTCCTTCAGCCTTGTTCTGTCACCATACTATGTTAGCACTTCCAGGTGTTTCTTTGAAAGTCATTCATAATATACAGCAGGAGAACAAGACCCTTTGGATTATCATAAGCTAATACCTGGAAAACATCCCATATAGATCAAGAGAGAAAAGGGAGGTTAGAAAAGAGTCTAAACTCAATTTGCCAGCAATGCAAATATTGTGTCATTTTTGCTGAAGGAGAGCAGGTTTCTCTACATTCTTCCACATAATTTTTTGCCTTTTTGTTGTTTTCAAAACACTGCATAGGGTAATACATTCAAACAAGTCAAATATTTTTAGTTCCTAGAATATTTCCCCTTCATCCCTTTATTTCTTGTTTTGGCAAGCAAAATATAATGTTTTAATCTTGGGTTTCTGACATACTCATGACAGTTTGAAATACACTAAGCTAAACTAAATAATGTAAAGGGGCCGTCTTTATGTTATGAACAAAGATAAAGTTTCTACTTTGAACAGAACACTGAAGCACTCAGAAACCACATGTTTAAGAGAACAGCCAGTTGATGAAATTTGATTTGTTTTTAACACTACTATAATGATCCTGACAATACATCATCATTTCACATATCCAAACTGTTATCCTTTCATGTGCACTAGGAATAGAACGCTGGAAAATGAAGGCTAAATATAGGCAAAAAA